>JBBPBX010008288.1:47698-58864 GCA_038048925.1 Garcialebias charrua | reverse complement strand
CACACACCACCACCACCACCACCACCACCACCACCACATTCTACTCTGCGCACCAGGTGCAGCCAGACGTGCACCGTTGATTGATGGGTGGGGCACAGTACTTTAAGTGGGCCGGAACTCACCGGAACCCAGTTCTGCCACTTCTAAAATTTAACCCTGAGAGTACCGGGACTTATTTTAAAGCCCAACACCCACCATGTTTTCAAATTGCATCGCCATTAATATTTATTAGTTTATTTAAAAATAATACAGGAGCGTTTACTTATATTGTGGAGAAATAACACTAAATGTGTTATTTCATGATTTATAGCAGATTTTAGCATGCAGCTCCGGGAAAATCTGCCCCTCTCCATATATGGGCATTCACAAGGGCATTCACGTCACCAAAGTGACGCCTTGGAGTTACAGGCGAGCGAGGAAAAGAAAAAGGAAGCATTTTTAAATATTCCCTAAAGCTGCCTGTGTTGATTAATCCTGCTGTCGCTCACTCATATTCTGAGCGAGCATCCACTTAGACATACTAGTTTAATTCGTTTGATCGCGACAAATTCATTCATTTCCGCATCGACTTTTTATTCTCTCCCCCCGTGACCAGAAAGGCAGCCAGCCGCTCAGCTGAGCTCTGCGCGCGCGCGTGCTTCCCGACCCGTGCTCCCCGCAACAAGGCTGACGAGAGCAAATACAGTACATACACTCGAGGGAGCAAATTACACCGGCACGAGGAACTTCAAAGGTGACCAGCGGAACGAGGAGCCAGAGACGCGCGCGGCTCGCGGCTCGCTCCTCAGGGGCAGAATGAATGAGAGCAGCAAAAGGTCCGCAGCGGTGTTATAAAATAAATAATAAATAAAATCAGAGCGCTGGTCCATATACACACAAATGCACCAGGAAATATGCAGGAAATATGCAGTTTTAACTACCACTCTCTCTCATAAACCTCCATGGAAACTCACTCCTACCTTCTGCCTTCTGGGTGGAGATCGATGTAACAAAAGGCATGACCCTTCGGGACTCTTCGGCCAGGTTTCCGGATTCATTCGGGAGTGGGTTTTTTTTTTTTTTTTTTTTAACCCTCGCCTGGCCCAAATGCAAAAATGAAAATAGACCTAATAATAAATTACAGTAATTGTACAATATGGTGAATTGTTAGTGTCATGGTGGGTGTTGTCCTTTAAGCGTAAGGTGCGTTCCGGAACTTATTTTCATCTTCTCCACTTGAAAGACCCGTGGCAGATTAGAATGCATCATTTCCCACTGACTGGATTTCAAGACAGAGCAATGCATCTGTCGACAATAAAACATCTTTGGTGGAGCGCGTCATTTTGGCCAATCACAACCTCAGGATAGACAGGGGGAGGAGACGACAGCGAAATCTGTAAAAAAATAAAAATAAAAACTTTGCAGCGTGACAGAGCGCGAGGGAGGCGGAAGTAACTCCTCCAACGTGTGGGTAAAGTTAATATTTTTATACATGCAATGGAGTGTAACCATTGTTCAGTAAAATGGCATGTTGTGTTACAAATGAAACTAAATAAAAATTAACAAAATAAAAGTCAGTTGCACCCCTAAAGCCACTGTGATAAAGTATCACATTAATTTAATTATCTTAGCCACAGGAGTGAGTTTAAAAACAGGATGATGTCTATATGAACTAGTTGAATGAGGTGTCTCTAAAATATCCTGATTCATGATCAATATAATTTAAACAATTTTTTAATCTGTCCACACAGGACCTGACTTTATTTTGTTAGATGTCTCTAAAATAGTTAGTGAATCATGTTTACATGTAGGTAAACATAGATGTTTAACAACCTGTTAAAATAGGAAATGGCATCTACTTTATTCAAAATTTCTGGCAAAACGTTCCGGTTTCGGCCATGGTGGAGTAGGCAGCGCGTGTGAAGAGCTCCGACCCAACCTGTAACTTTTGAGACCAAACTAACTTTTTTCACCACGAGTCAGGAGTAACTATAAGTGTTGACGTCTTTGGACCTGCTCATGGCTACCAAGAAGCAAAAGGAAAAAGAAACCTCCTCGATGACCACGCGGAACACCGTTGCTAGTAAGTTAGCTACCATGGCTTCAGAGGCTAACTCTTTGGACGCTAGTTCTTCTGACGCTAACCTTACTAAAAGCGATGGAATCACGATGACACAGTTAGTTCAGGAGCTAACAAAACAACGTGAAAGCTTGAAGGAAGACATTTCTACTTTAATTCAAGCATCGCTTGTGCCATTGCAAGCCTCGGTGAGCGCTCTGTCGGAAACTATGGGCCTTATGCAGCAACGGCTAACTGCGTCTGAATCGCTTGTGGGTGACAACTTTGATAAACTATGTGCAACCGAATCTGCTGTCGAAGTTTTAAAAGCTCAAAACGTGGCACTCTTGGATTGTATTGAAGACCTTGAAAATAAATCACGCCGCAATAATTTGAGGATTATAAACATTCCTGAAGGCAGTGAAGGTGTGGGGAACACAGCTGACTTCATGTCGAAAGTGCTGATGGAGTTCACGAGCAGCGAGGCTCTGTTTGATTCTGCCCCGGTGCTGGAGCGAGCACACAGGGTGGGTGCGAAGCCCAGCAGCTCTAGACACACACCGCGTCCCTTTGTGATTTGCTTCCAAGGATACCAGGAGAAGGAACGACTACTTCAGTGGGCAAGGCAACACTCAATCACCTACCAGGGGACCATGCTAAGGATTTATCCAGACTATAGCCCTGCCTTGTCGAGGAAACGTGCAGAATTCAACGGCGTAAAACAAGATCTTTACAAGAAAGGTGTAAAATTTCGCCTGCGCTACCCAGCTACCCTGCGGGTTTTTCATAAGGGACAAACCCTCGACTTTAAGACACCGGAGGAAGCACAGGCTTATTATGACATACAGATGGTTGCAGAAGATGGCTAACTGTAATGTAGCTAATTGCTGCTGGTTGCACCTCACATCACTGAAACATAGTAACCACCTTTCTGTCTGGAGGACGCTCGAACACCTATGTGAGTCTGATTTTTTACTATAATTTGCTTTGGTTAACATAAGTGGTTACAATAACTTAGGATAATCATTATTATTATTTTGTTTTGCATACGAGACTCTGAACTTTTTGCAAGAGTATGCTTTGGGTAATTTAAATGACTATAATAACTTTTATTGTTATTTTTTATTTTATTTTATTTTTCTTGGACCATAGTGTGCTTTGGCTGTTTTAACTGGTTACAATGACTCTTTACTTAATCTTGATGGACTAAATGTTTTATTATTATTTAATTTTGCTAGACCACACGGATTTCACCTTAATTTACATTACAAACAAAAGTGACTCTGGGCTTTCTCCAAACTTTGCTCTGAATGATCTAATCGGTTATACAGTATTTACTTTCTATTTAATTTTGTTGGATTGAGTGTTTTTTTTTTTTGCTGAATATCTATGACTATGAACTTTTTGCTTCAGGTGATCTATAAGAACTTTATATGATCTAGCTGATTATAATAACTAAGTACAGTATTTTTCATTTTGTCCCCCCCCCTTTTTTTTAATATAATTTATTGCCGAATATCTATTGACTATGAACTTTTTGCTTCGGGTGATCTAATCGGCTATAACAACTTTATATGATCTAACTGATTATAATAACTAAGTACAGTACTTTTTATTCTGTCCTCCCCCCCCCCTTTTTTTTTTCTCAAGCTTGACTATGTGGTTTTCATTTTAATTTTACTATCAAAAAGGTTTCAACTAATACGAGTGATTATTGTTAAAGGTCATAGGCTCTTCATGGGTCAATATGAGATGGTGTATCGGAAGGTTCAGGAGTTAGAAGGGGACCTGCAGTCTGTCCACGTTTTGGGGACAGGCATAGGTTATATTTGGTTTGGGGTTGAAGAGAGAATTTTATTTATTGTTACTAAGGTTTTATCATTTCGTTTGCTTACTATTAATTTTTGGGTTATTTTTGTTTTGTTATCAACAGACGTGGGGGTGTGCTTTTCCTGCTTTTCGTTTCTGAAGTGGTTATATGTTACACAACGCTGATAATGTCAGGGCAGATATAGCTGTAAGTTCGACACGTTTTATAACCTGGAATGTGAAAGGGATGAATGGACCCAACAAGAGAGCTAGGATTTTTTCTCATTTAAAGAGGCTAAATGCAGAGATAATATTTTTACAAGAAACTCATTTAAAGTTGGCGGATCATGGTAGACTTAAGAAAAACTGGATTGGACAGAGTTATCATTCTAACTTTAATAACAAAGCATGCGGGACAGCCATTCTGATCCACAAAAAAGTATTGTTCACGTCACACCAGACTATCTCTGACCCCCAAGGACGATTTGTAATAGTATNATGTTCTGCTGTATTTGACTTGCTGCTGTTGTTGGTTGTTGATTTTTTGGTTGACACAATCTTTCCTATTTATGTCCTCATTAAATTAGGTTAGTAAATGACTTTTACTTGAAGCATGTTAAAAAATTACAAAATCTTTCGGGGGGGGGGGTTGGCGCAACGTTTGTCACCTTTTTCATCCCTTCTGAGTTTGCAGGTATGCATATTATTATGACATTAGGGAGGGTACCGGCACTTATTTTTTTCCACTTAAAGCACTACTCTGAAGGAAATGGAGGTTCACAGAGTGCGTCCAACATGAGAGGCAGGTCCCACCGAGGGGCCACAGCCCTGCTCGGGGGCCTCTTCCTTAGCACACCCTTCATGAAACGTATCATGAGAGGATGGGCACCGGGTGTTTTACCTCCCTACCTTTCGTGGCATGCCGAGATGGCAGACAAGAAGACCTTTATTGTGGAAAAGGTGTGGCCTTTCTCCAGCAGGTCCTTCAGAAAAGTGAGAAGCTGGGCTAAGTTACAGGAAAATGGAGTCATATTTCTCTCTAGACACCAGACCTCAAAAACATGCCACTTGTGTGCATAGAGTCTGAGTAGATCCCGCCCGTGCACCCTGTATCGTGTTTATCACATTACTGGGTAAACCGGAAGCCATTAGCCTGTCCCTCTCAGCGGCCAGGCCCAAAGCTGCCACAGGTCTGGGCATGGATGTAAAATCTGCCCGTGAGCCTGGGTCAGCAGATCCCTGTGGATGGGCAGCTGCCAGGGTGTTCCTGCTAGGAGTGAAATCACTTCTGCAAACCAAGCCTTCTTTGGCCATCTGGGTGCTACTAGTATCAGAGAGAGTGTCCCCGTGCGTACCCTCTCCAGCGTTGCTTGGATCAGAGGGACGGGGGGAAAGTGTAATAACGCCTCCATGCTGGCCACTCATATGCCAGCGCATCCACCCCCAGTGGTGCCTTCACGTCTAGTATGGAATGAAACAGGGCACAATGGGTGTTGCTGCTGCAAGCGTAAAGATCTACGCTTGCCCTTCCGTACCGTGCCCAGATCTGGTCCACAATACGTGGGTGCAAGCACCACTCTGAGGAGAGGGGAGCTCCTCTGGAGAGAGCGTCTGCCCCGTAGTTTAGCTCCCCCAGCACATGAGTAGCTCTCAGTGACAGGACTCGTGAGCTACACCACATGAACAGCTTTTGGGTCAGCGCCAGGAGGGTGGGGGACCGAGTCCCCCCTTCCCTGTTGATATGAGCCACAGTACACCTGTTGTCTGATTTTATCAGGACGTGTTGGTGTTTGATCAGGCCTTTCCTATAAAAATGTCTCAGTGAAATGAACACTGCTGAGAGCTCTAGATAATTTATGTGGAGCCGGGCCTCCTGCTGATTCCAGACACCTTGTGCGTGCTGGCCTCTGCAAAGCCCCCCCACTCCCACCCTGTCATTGTAGCATCTGTTGTCACCAGGACTCAAGACAGTACTCTGCCCAGTGTGACGCCTTGGCTGAACACTGTGGGTCTCTCCACGGCCTTAGGGCTTTCATGTACTCTGAAGGCTGGTTTATACTTCTTGTCGCACGTCTTTTACCCCCCGTTGAGTGAAAAATAGTTGTGCAACTTCCGTCTGCACTCCCGTTGCGATCCCGCGTTGACATGGCCCCCTGTCAGAACTCTCGAACGCGGAGGTTACGGCTCGGAGCGTGTGATTGGTTCAAAGTTTGTGGGCGTTTTTGTTTGGGTGTCCATATATGGTGTATCACACCGCTACCCGCTACCCGCTACTCCTTTAAAAAGCAGTTTTTTGTTTTTGCTTTGACAGACATGGATAGTTTTGAACAGAAACTCGCCGAGGCGGTCCAGAGCGGGGATCCTGGCGGGACCAATCCAGTTCCTCCATTATACCTGTCTTTGCAGTGGCTGGACTCATACATTAAACACCGGGGGACGACAACAAACATTACAACAGCCGACATAAGAGAAAATGGACCTTGAAATAGCAACACGCCTCCATGGCTCACTGGAAACACGTAGGGTTGTCGCTCCAAAGCTTTTCTCGACTCGGGTTTGAATCTCACCTGGTTGAACTTATTTTACGTTTGTCTTTTATTGGATTTAAAAAAAGGAGTTAATATGCCTGTGGTTAACACAAACTCCTTTTTTTAAATACAACAAAAGACAAACGTAAAATGAGTTCAACCAGGTGAGATTCGAACCCGAGTCGAGAAAAGGTTTGGAGCGGTAAACCTACGCGTTTCCAGTGAGCCACTGAGGCGTGTTGCAATTTTAAGGTTCACGTTTCCTTTAAACAATCCGCCCCTCTTTAAAACCTGGCTACGTCCATGATAACGGACTCACAAATCGAGGTAATGGAGCCTATCATTATATTAAATCCGATTGTCCTGATAAAACATGCAGTGGGAGTGCGCGTGACGTATGCAGTGGGAGGGAAGAGGGAGGGATTATCCTCACGTCTTTTAGAAGTATAAACACTCAAACGCGGTTGGTGACACACACGCAATTACGTCATCGCTGGGCACTCAACGGGGGGTAAAAGACGTGGGACAAGAAGTATAAACCAGGCGTGAGCCGACTGTTATCCCCCTCGTCTGTCGCGGGGGGGGGCTGAGTTTAACTGTTTGTGCAACCACATCTGGAAAGGACGCATATTTAGCAGAGCTAAAGGAATGCAAACAATGACTGCCGCCAAGAGGCCTAATAGGCGCTATCAAAGTCTGAGAGGTACAGTCCTGCCTAGCTGAAAAAAACGCTAGGCACAGCTGAAGGTCTGAAACCCGTTTCTCTGAGAGCCTTGCTCTGTATAAAATGGAGTTCATCTCCAGCCCCAGAAAAACAGTAATTTGGGACGGAGACAGAATGCTCTTGTCTGAGTTTATTACAAAACCTAGAGATGTCAGGTGTGACGTCACTAGGTCCGTGTAGGACCTTGATTGGGCCCTGGAGTTCGCCCAAATCAGCAAGTCGTCAAGATATGTCAACACTCTCACACCCTGGTTCCTCATGGGTGCCAGGGCCGCTTCCAGGCATTTCGTGAATGTCCTAAGAGGCGGTGCAGAGCCCAAAAGGGAGGACCTGGAATTCGTACACTGCGTCTCTGAACGCGAAGCGCATGAAGTTTCTGTGGTTGCGCAAAATGCTGATGTGGAAGTATGCATTTTTTAAATCGATTTTGCAGAAGTAATCTCTCGGGCGAACCGAGTGAATTACTTGTTTCAACGTCAACATTTTGAATTTGTATGAATGAAGCCGTCTGTTTAGACTCCTCAGATCCAAAATCGGCCTCAGGCCTCCATCTTGTTTTGGTACAACAAAGTATTTGCTGAAAAATCCTTTGTTTACCTTGTGAGCAGGGACAGTCCTCATTGCACCTTTCTGCAGCATAGAGCAAATCTCCTCTCTAAAAACAAACGCGCGAGCCTGTGATATTGTTGTCATGGTTACCCCATTAAAGGCTGGTGGCCGCCTTGAGAACTGCAACCTGTAGCTGGCCATTATGGTCGTCATGACCCAGTGATCCGAGCTGCATGCCGTCCAGGCTTCCGCCTACGTAGCAAGTCTGGAGGGCATGTTCACTGCGGAGTCTGCATGTCTCAGGGTAGAGAGGGTGAGTGAGTGGCCCCTCCCGGCCTGTTTGACGGAGGGCTTATCTGTCCCTCCACGGGAGGTAGAGGTTCTGTCTGTGAAAGACAGGCCTCTGCCCCCTGCGTGGGCTCATTGGGCCCCCTGACTGTCTGTGTCTTATCAGAGGGGGGGAGGGCTGTGTGCACCGGGACCCCTCGCTTTTTATTGACACATTTTTCAATTAAAAATTGAGGGGTTTTCCCTTTAATGTTGACTCGAGACACAGGGCATTTTGCACATTTTGAGACTTTATTGTCGTGTTCAACCAACTGTTTCTCTTTATTACATAAACATTTTAGTGATTTTGTGTCTTTAAATGTTCTGGACCAGTTAGTCATGGTTTCTTTAACACATTTACTGGTGATAAGAGTTCGGCTCTCCTTTTTCTGCTTGGGTGGAGACGCATAAAAAGTTTGGGAAGCAGCTCCTGTTCAGGTTGGCTTCTGCTTTCTGTCACAGCCCATGGAGGAGGTTCTGGGTTGGCCCGCTTGGCGTGGAACGAACCTGTGTTTCGACCAGGCCTGGCCCGCCTGAGACGGGTGTCCATGCTGCTCCGGGGCGGGTTTCAGCCACTGTTCCCAGTTGAGCGTCGGTCTTTTATACGCCGGGCGTCGAGTGAGGGAGCGATGGTGCTGCTGCGAGCCCCTCTGTCCACTCGGGTCTCTGGGTTGCGTAAAATGCTTTCTGGGCATACCTTCACGCAAGGCCTCCTCCTGTTTCCTCCTCTGGTCCAGTCTACTCTGGATCCTTTCCAAGGCCCCTCCAAACAGTCCCGAGGGCTCGATGGAGGGGTGGAGGAGGAATGGGTTCCGCTGGCTTTCAGGGAGGTCAGTGAGTGTCAACCAAAGGTGCCGCTGAGCAATAACGATCTCAGCCATACTCTTCCCCTGGGCGATGGCTGCAGAGCCGGTGAGGCGAAGGATGAAATCCGTCGCTCTGCGGGCCTCATCTAAAGCCTCAGCCGCTTTCTTTTTGTTGGTGGTCTGTTGGAGCTCCAGCAGCTTCTCAGCCTGGTAGGCCTGTAACATCGCTGCAGCATTCATGGCGCGGACCGCGAGGGCCTAAACGCGGTAGCTCTTCTCCAGCTGGAGAGCTGAGACACAGCAGGCTTTGCTGGGCAGTGTGGGCTTGGAGCCCGAAGTTATGGGGGCCAAATGTGCCACCAAAGTCTCCTCCATCTGAGGAACGTGGGCCATGCCAGCCGCCTCCATGCCCTCGACGTCCAGAAACTGGGAGAGAGGCAGTGTCAGGGGGGCTCTGGTTTCAGCCCAGGAGCGTGTTAGCTCCATATGGAAGTCCGGGAAGATGGGCATCCTGTGCCTCGTGGCCGACTGCTGCTTCGCACAAAAATAGTTCCCCGCCAGTCTTGTTACCTGTTGTCGAGGTGGGGGTTCTGGCCACGTTATGTTCAAAGCCTCCGTAGCTCTGTGACACAGCTCAAACAGAGCGGGTGTGGACCCGTCTTCCTCTGGTTGACCTGCTGCCAGGCTCAGGGAGAAGTCTTCATCCTCCTCCTCTTCCTCGTTTTCTGCCTCATCGTCCGACAGCTCGCCAGAGACTGTGAGCAACAGTTCGTCAGCCCTCATCAAGTCCCTCGTGTCATAGTCTGCCGTGGAGTCCCCCACGGGCGCGACAACGTCCATCTTTTCGCCCTAGTCCAAGGCTCCGCTGTCTTCCATCTCGTCCGCCTCCAGCTCCGCTGTAGGCGTGAGAGTCTCTAGCGGTTCTCGAGCCGCGGTGTGGCCGCCCATGGCCTTGGCCACAAAGTCCACGTGCCTCCTTTGCACTACCTCACGCAGCTGGCTGCAGTGAGAGCAAAAGTCTGGGGAGTCCAAGGCAGTCTTTGCGTGGACCATTCCTAGGCAAATCGGACAGGCCTCGTGAGTGTCCGCCGCCGAGATGAAATAGCCACATTTTCTGAGGCAGGGCCGGGAGCCGGGGCTCACTGGTCTGTTGCCCTTGTTGGAGTTCTTTTACTTCCTCTTGCCTCTGTCAGGAGCCATGGCCGAGAAGAGACGTCGAGTGACAACCAGTTAGCACCTGCTAAACGTGGTAAGAAATCCTCTCGTCGCGCTGTTCGTGGTGTTAGCCAGTTAGCTCCATTAGCTTAGCAGGCTAGGTGTGGCGCGGATAGCGCCCCGCTAGCTGGGCGGCGAAACAGTGTAAAAAAAACGTCTTTCTTTTCTTAAGAAAAAATAACGACAACACTAGGTTAGCGTCAGCTAAACAAAGCGCTCGCAGGGAGTCCTCTGTGACGCTCTGGGCAGGGAGCAGGCTCACCTACGATCGAGCAGTTCAGTCACGCGAGGCAGTCCTGCGAAGTTCAGGTGTGTGAAGCGAGGTGAAGTGAACAAAGAGGATGTACGTTGCGCGTCACCGTCTTTTATGCAAGAAGGGTGGAGCCTCCTTGCTGACGTTGACGCTTACTTGCCTTAAAAGGCGTGATTGTATTGCTTCAGGTGAACCGCGTGGTGGCGGAATTCCCATAGCCATGCTGTTGTACCGCAGTGACCTGACTGATAAGGAACCAGAAACCAGATTTTTATCATAATATGGATTTTTCTTGTTTTGTTTTGTTTGTTTCTTTTTGCTCTATGAGTTGCCATAGCCCACAATCACATTCCCAGTAAAGCAATGTAAACCAAACCACAATACTGTAATTAAACCTGTGCAAATTAATTCTTATATATTGCTATGACTACTTGAAATATGATTAGTGCTCCCACGTCCCTGCATTGGAAAGTGAGTAAAGAAAACAAATATATGTGGTTAACATGTTGCTCAAAGATGAATTAAATCTACAGTAAATATTTTAAAAGATCAGAGAAGTCTAATAGAGTCCATTCTTCTGAAGACTTTGGGGGAAATAAATGGATGCGGCCCATAGGTCATCGGGTATTCACATGTTCGTGCTCATGCCACAACTAATGTGTCTTCTGAACTTGACACATCAGAGGGATAAATGATTAGGCTTGCAGGACAAATTACCCATGCAAAGATGTGGAGGTTGCAAACAAGAGAAAGGTCAGAGTAGTCAGGCAGGCTTTGTGAATGTTTAATACGGTGCCCTTTTGGATTGTGCTAAACTTGCTTCAGATGTGATCAATCAGAACTCATTTGTGGGACTCTTCACACAGTGATCAGTAGAGGGCAGCCCTGTGCTCAATTAACTCGATGTATATATATAT
>JBBPBX010008288.1:24175-47354 GCA_038048925.1 Garcialebias charrua | reverse complement strand
TGTATATATATATATTTTTTTTAAATAAAAACAACTTCAATGTTTTCCTGCTAGCTAGACACACAAATGGACCATGTCTGAGATCCACCCTGAAGTTGATTAATTTATAATTTGAATCACCAGAGGTGAATAAAAAACTTGTTTTAGTTTAATTTTGAAGCCAGCAAGCCTTACTGTACCTTCAGACCACTGGTCATAGCTGAAGACGGGTTGAAGAGAGCAGGCATTCACATGATTCTGCAAGGCTCTCTGCATGTGATGATTGCTCTGAGATGTGGCTTTTGAGCGATCATAAATAATGAACAGCCGTGTGCCCATTCTCATAATTTTTACACGACGATTATCATTTTGTGCTCTTTTCATGCTATCAGAAGTGGGGCGCCGGTGGCTGCTCTTCTCCCTGCCTCTACACTTCATCTCAGTCAAAAAGAAAAGAAAAACCCTCATAATTCCCCTCTTTTCTGTTGTGCCATACGCTTTGCGGCTGTAATGTCCAAACAAACGTTAGCAATGAGGCAAACTGTCCAGTGTGGAGCACCTTGGAAGTTACCCACAATGCATTTACATTGCATCTCTGCTGCATTAATATTGCATCAGACTCTGCAGCCCTTTCTCTTTCAGATGGCATAATGTGGAACTGAAAATACATATTGTAACACATAAACCTACTTTTCCACACCAGTTCACGGTTAATGCCCACCGAGTCTTGAAAAAGGAGCAAAAATTTGATTTTCTAAACAACTCCTCTGTGGGGCAGACCAATAGAGCAGTTCTAATTCACTGCCGCCCTAACCGAGTGCATTTAGTGAGATGAAGGACTTCTTCCATGGCTACATCTGCAAGTCGTATCCGATTAAATCAAGCTACCATAGCTCATAAGCTATGTAAGAACTGAACCATACAGTCCCGTCACATGTTTCAAATGCAGCATGAAATAATAAGTTTGCGTAGCCTCCCGAGGCATCATCAAACTTCAAACTGTGTTAATAAAAGTGGAGAATCTATTTTTGGGCCTCCCTAACGTCCGACCCCACTTCATTCTGACCTTTATTCCAGCGATCAGTGAGTAATCTCCTGACTGCACCCTGATGCAGGCCCGTGGATACTGCTGCAGTGGGCTCTGAAATCAATCCAGCGAGAGCAAGACTGAGTAAAGACTACAGAACATTTTAACATTCTTGGCCAGCGAGAATCAATCTGCAGCAGTCCACCGAGGAAAACGTTTAGCTCCTCATTTTCATGGCCGTCCTTGCGCTTTTATCCCAGCACACAAAAGGAAAAACGACAAAACAGTCGGAGCTGGGATTGAATATGAACGTTAACATGAAACAGACAAAAATCTGCTTTTCCCTCAAGATTTAGGGATTGGAAGACAATATTATTCTACTTCCTCTCCGTGTTTCTGAACCAGCTGTTAATCAAACGTGTGCGTAGTTTGTGTCCCACAACGCGACGCAGCAGCAAAGACGTCCTGTAGCTGCTGCTGTTGTGGAGTCTTTGTTCCCCCCGAGTCGCACCACATTACATTGATCACTCTTGGCGTGCACAATTTATTTGACTTCATTGTCCTCCCACTCACTTGTTAGTGCTCGTGTCAGAGATGTGCATATTCTGCAAGTGTGCATGTGGCGTGTGTGTGTGTGTGTACCCAAGTCATGACCTTATTGGATCTTTTCTGAGTAAACTCTCAGTAACGTGTTTGAACGAGTTATACAGCACGACACATGGCAGATTCTTCTCATACTTCATGGTTCTGCTTTACATGATGTTCATTTGTCTGTGAGTGAGTGTCTGTGTGTCTGTGTGTGTGTGTGTGTGAATGAGTTTATCTGCATGCTTCTCTTGTGTTTGTGCACACACAGGGAAGTAACGTGATGGAGGACCAAGATCTAAGAGACATGGGGATCACTGATCCGGGACACAGAAAGAAAATCCTCCACGCGGCACGCAGCTTGCCCAAGGTACTAACACCATGACCCGACACAGAAAGTGAAGGCCTTGATGGTAAATCAGTAAAAAAAATCTGTGTGTGTGTGTGTAGGGGAGGGGTGCTTTTATATTAATATTTGATAAGCTAAAATGACATGATTGTAAGGGGAGAAGAGCTCAGACTGTGGAAAAACGTCCCTTCAGCTGTGGTTCTAACGTTCTGGACACACAAACACTTTCAGGCAACAAACTGAAGAGCAAACAGCAGAAATGCTTCACGTTGCTTTGATTTAAAAAAAATTCAACTCAACAAGATTGTTTCCTCACGGTTAAAGACATTTGTGCTGCGTTTAGATGTCTCAGTGTGCCTATTTAATCATTTTCAATTAGTGGAAATGATCTTTGTTCTCAGTTAATGAGAAATCCTGAAATTTTGTGGTATTTGGAGAACTTTGTGGTAAACAGACAATCAAAAATTAAAGTTACAGGGAATGTGAAGCTTGGATTTGTTTATTTAATTATATGTTTTTGAGGAAGAATGGATTGAGTGATGGATAAATGTAAAGAATATGTTTTATTTCTTGTATAAAACTAAGTTATTTGTCTGGGGTGCAGGTAAATGGGAGATTTCAGTGTGACACTAAATGCAAACTTTCTATTAAATCAAACAAAATAGCACAACACACCTAGGAAGGTGTATTCTGGAAAGCTATTACCGTATTTTCTGGTGTATAGGTCGCATTGTCCAATTATTGCCAATAGATTGGAAAAATCCCTAGATAGGTCGCACTGGTGTATAGGTCGCACCTACGTTTAGCTCTGCTGCAAATGTCTGCCACAGGAGCGCACAGCAAGGCTTTTAAGAAGATTAACACTTAAAAACAATTATTTGTTTGATAAAAATTATAGCAAATATGTGTCTGAGCTGAACTTTTCCTTAATAAATGAACGTAATTGTGAAATGAGCTGGATTTAAAAATTTGTTTCGCCGAAAGTGATAACAAGCCATATATAGGTCGCACCGGTGTAGGTCGCAGGCCTTGAAAAAAACATAAAACGGTGCAACCTATACACCGGAAAATATACTCATTAGGCTGATGCTTTTAATATAATACGTTGTTTATTGATGTATAGCTTCTAAAGCTTTTTACAGGATTATTTTGTATTTTTAATTTAACTACGTTTTTTTTTTTCACAAACATTTCTGACAAGGATCCATGTTTTTGTGTCACTCCAATGTTAAGCAGCAATGAAAGATAAATGTTCTCCAAAGTAAAATACAAAAAATAAATAATAACTAGAGAAATTGCATTTCCTGCAAAAATGTAGTGTGAATGCTCACTGCAGAAGAACTTGCTGAAAAACAGCTGAAATTAGCTTAAAAAACATACGGAAATGTAGCGGAAAAGGTGGAGCAAGCTTAAATTAGCAGAAGGAAGCAGAAGGAACATGTGCTTGCCAAATTAGGCTGAAAACAGCAGACATGAGCACAAAAACATGCAAGTATCTGAAAAGGGCAGAAATTTGTAGCAAGTAAATTAAAAATTAAAAACACTGCTGAAAAGTAGCAAAAAAAATCAGAAAGAATCTTAAATTACCAGAAAGAAGTGGAGAGAGCACCTTTTTGCTAAATTAGGCTGAAAAAAGTTGTGGAATTAGCTGAAAAAGCTTTTAAAAAAATTGCATTAAACAGCTAAATACTGTAGTAGCTGAAATGACTTAGCATAAATAAGCTTAAAGGGGACCAAATATTGGTTTTATAAAATTTATGGTATGTCTGTGGGCTATCCAGACCATGTTCATTCAATTTAATGCACAAAATAATTCTTAGATAATAAAATATCCCCTTTCTAGTTGTGCCTTTTCTGACTTCCGTTCTGAACAGGCTGTTTATGATAATGAGCTCTGAAGGCCACGCCCTTCAAAAATCTGTTTACATTAACTCCGCCCTCCAAAGGGGACCCTGAGTCAGACCCAGAGGCAGACGCCATTTTGGGCAGGGCAAATGAGGCGCTGACGCGTCGCGTAGGCCGCTGAGAAACATCCATAAGTTCACCCTCCATGTTAAAAACTCTTCGTCTGACTCTTCGAAAACAAGCAATAAGGCTGCAGAGTAACACACTGGCTGCTAACTGCTATACACGCTCTCTCTAGCGGGGACCGCTTTTTTTGACGGACCACATCTGGCGCTGAACGGATATGGTCCGTGAGCAGTCGTCCGGTTGATTTAAGAGCCCGTAAATAAGTTTTTTCGTTTTTACTGATAGATAATTTTATTAGCGGTACTGCATTTTAACAACAACGAAACATCGAACTCTGAGATGAACTCAGGAAAAACAACCGTGACGTCTTTTATACTGAAGTGGGTGGAGCATCACCAGGGGTTGCTAGGTGAGGGGCTGGACTCAGGTTGGGGTGGGTTGTCCTACGGCTTGTGACATCACAAGCCGTAGGATTTGAAAATGAGACATTTATATCACTGAAAAATAAATATACTTAGAGTAAATATACCACTGGGTGCATTTTTTTGGCCCTAGGACTGTTTTTTTAAGAAGTACATAACCAAAGTTGAGTAAAAAAAAACCTTAAAAGGTTAATTTTGCATCTTAGGTCCCCTTTAAAGGATCATGACAAGTTGAAATTACCATAAAGCAGTTAATTAGATGGAAAGTAGAAAATATTACCACAAAAACTTAGAATTTATCTGAAAATAGCTCAAATTAGCTAATATGGCTATAGCGGAAGGTAGAAGAAGCTTAAAATAGCAGAAGAAAGCAGAAAGAACCCATTTGCCCAATTAGGCTGAAAAAAGCAGAAATGAGCACAAAAAAAGTGGAAATGATCTGAAAAAAGCTGAAATTAGCGCAAAAAACAAACAAACAAAAAAAAACAGCTGAAAGGTACCGTAGCTAAAAAGCCGAAAGAAGCTTAATTACATGAAGTGGAGCGAGCACATTTTTGCTGAATTGGAATAAAAAAAGTTTAAATGGGTGTGAAAAATGTTAGCCTGGTTTAAACCAGACCCTTGTCCTTCACTTCGCTTTGGACTAGGAGCGGAGCTGTGCAGGAAGGCGAGGGCCAGGCTAGAAAAATGTAGAATTAGCTGAAAAAACTACAATTAGCATTAAGCAGCTAAATAGAAGCTGAAATAGCTTACATTTGCAAGCTGAAATTAGCAGAAATAAGTTAGAAAAGCAAAACAGCTGGAAAAAAGTTAAATTGAAGGAAGCTGAAAGAAGCTAAATCAGAACAAAATGTGAACGGAGCAGTAAAAATTTGTAAACACATCTAAAGATTTGAAGGATGTAAAATGAGCTCAATTCATTTCCTGTGAGGAAAAAAAAGTGGCATAAAAGGCTAAATATTTCAAGAAGCTAAAGTTGCACCAAAACCAAAAGTCATAACCCTTCTCCTGGATGAGCTGAATGTTTTGATTTACTGTATGATTTGTTGAAATAGCTCCAAACAATGTGGAAAGAGAAAGATGCTGAAAAATGTACAGAAGAAAAATGGATCACACTAATGTGAATGCTTCATAAACATTCATGCAATAATCCCTCAGTGGACATATAACCATACCATGGCCCTCAACCCTAAAGTCACATCAGAAACAAAGACAAAGTCTACTTAAATATGTGTACAGTACTGTATTGTTAATTGAATAAATGTAATACAGTAGTTTATTTAAAGATGAATTGTTTCAAATATGTATTGGTCTCAAATATACTGGCTTATATTACCTGCAGTGAACAGCGGTCCGTCTAAATTTAGAGAATAAACGAGACATTTTCTGATGACTCGCTGTGGCGACCCCTGAAGAGTGAAACACCCAAAGAAGAAGAAGAAGAAGAAGAAATTTTCAGGTGGACATCAAGATTACCACAAACCTGAGCACGGCTCATTAAACATATTTCTTCCATTTAAACTCAAACTCAACTCCCCTGCTGTTTAAAAGCTTGATCTTTTCAACACCTACCTGGTATTTCTGCATTAACAGAATTGTGCTTTCTTTGTTTCTTCAGTTCATTTTTTGGCCACCATCACAATCACTTTATTGTTGTTCAATTATTATTATTATTATTGCTGTAAAGCGTTACGTTCCACTGTAGAAAGAATGCTTTATAGATAAAAATTTGATGGATGAATTGACATTTCAGTGTTTGTGCTGGTCCACTACCTGTGTTTGTTGGACATCTTCCACTGATCTGCCAGCAGTTAGTCCATTTCTCCAACAAACAACAAAGTTCTCCGTCTGATCTTGGCCCATGCACATATTATTTAACATGCACAGAAAAAAAGCCACAGTAACGTTGGTTTAACGATGGCTCAGTTTTACTCTATGGTTGTTTTGGGATTTGTCATGGCAGGGTTTGGTTTGCAGGATATACCGTACTTTGTATCTCTGTGCAGTGAATTACACAAACAGTGAACGCAAGGTGACACAGATTACTCATAACTACCGTAACCCCTCTCTAAGCAACTCAAGCATTCCCTTTAGGTCCTTGCTTTTTGCTGATGTCACACCATTTGCTGACCCGTGTGTCTCTGTCTGTCCCCAGATTAAATCTTTGGGCTGTGATGGCAGCACGTCTCTCTCCTCTTGGCTGGACATCCTCGGCCTGCATGAATATCTGCCCAACTTTCTTACTAATGGTTATCGGACTCTGGAGTGTGTTAAGAATCTGTGGGAGCTGGAGATCATCAACGTAAGAATCTATTGATTATTTAATTGTCACGTGGACATGAATCATGCTGACTTGGTCCCCTTCATTGCAAGGACACTTGGAGCTTAAAGAACAACAAAAAACCCAGAATGTTGACGAAGGGCTCAGTAATGGAATCATTTGCATAAAACCAGCAGAAACGTTTTCTAAACCCCGGAGTAATTGGTAGAAAAACTAACAGATGATGTAAATCAAGGGTGAAAAATGGTGAGGGATGACAGGAAATGTCTAATTTGGTTTGATTATGTGGAAACAGTGTGACAGTTTATGATAACCGGTAATTGCAAAAAAATGACTCATATATTTTGGTTTGGAGACTGATGATGCAACAGATGTTGCATTTTTCAACGTGTGTGTGTGTGTAGTTCAGAAAGGGCTGTGTGTGATTTTCAGATGTTTATAAATCAGACTATTCAGAACATGTCAGTAAAAATAAATTAGAGTTGTCCCAAATTTAAAGAGCACTTTTTGTGTGTCTTTTTGTTTTTGGTCCTTAGAATTGTTCGTGTCACATCAAGAGCGTCGCAAACGTTTCTTCAGAGATTCATAATCAGTTCAAGGGTTTGAAAGGGGTCATAAGCGTGTTTGTAAATTAAATTTGTTAAAAAAAAGTTCTGGGATTAAACTTTTGCTCCTGTTGGTTTGAGAATAATTGCCATCCGCTAACCAGCCATAACATTACGTCCACCAAGAGTGGTGTCTTCATGAAGGAGCTCCCATAATGTCTTGTGCTCTTTGAAAAGTTCTTAATCGCACGAGTTGCAGACACTCAGTCCTTTGACTTGAGTTTTGAGCAAGCTCTAAAAATCCAGAGACAAGTTTTCTCTTGAAATTATCCAAGTTATCCTTCTAGACAGAATCAGAATAAGCTTTATTATCATTGCACTGAAGTACAGTGAGATTATGAGCATCTAAAAGCTGGGCGGAGTGCATGTTATGCTGCTCCTAAGAGCGTGGCCCTTATTCTTTAGATGGAAAAGAGGAAAGGATAGTGGTATTACAAAAAAGACCTCTTCACATAGACACGTTACATATGCATTTGATGACAAGATGGTGAGATTTGTCCATGAAGCACTTCCAGATAGCATCATAGTCCTGATAAGATGTTGGTGTCAGCCGGTACAGCTGTTGATATACATTGGAATGTTTCTTTCAACATAACAGAATTGGACTTTAACTGGGATTTATATTCTATAGTTATTCTCATGATATAACAAGCCAGGTGGTGAAAGGGTTTAACATTCATTCAACCTTTAGTTATACAGGTTAGTCTCATTGTGCCTCGAGGACTCATTTACAAGAGAGACCTGATTTTAACAAAGCACACAGATGAACGTTTTTAAGGACAAATTATGATGTCCTCAGCTTGGTTCTGCTGGAGGTTTTTTCTGCTTTTGCTGGAAGTTTTTCCTTTCCACTGTTGCCTTTGTGCTTGCTCAGGGTGGGAGACGGTGACAGTATGAAGATTCAATGAGTCTGCTGGCTTCCTCCCTTTGATAGAGTGCTTTTACGGATTGGCTTTTGTATGTGTAGGAAGGATTTTTGTACAGTGCCATGAGACAACTTCTGTTGTGATGTGGTGCTAAATAAATGAACTGAATTGAATTAAAATACAGTAGTCACAGTGTCATGGCGGGCATCTCCAACCCATCTCAAGACCACCTGTATTCTGACGCCTGCACATGAGCTCTCTGACAGGAAACATCCTAGAAACATTTCATTTGATTTTAGTTCTGTTTATTTATGTTAATAAACAATAAATGTGCTCCAGCAGATTAAATCATAAATGTGGGTGAAACTGCTAAGGTGGATACAAAATGAGCCAAAGCATGTCATGAGGGCAGAGATGGACAGCAAAATATTGTAATGTGTGCTACCAAGAATGCTGTTTTACGAGCCATGCAGGTGCAAAAAAAGCTGTGATTTTTAAAAACTGGATACACAAAAGGAGGCTTGATTGTTCGCTAGCCAAGTTGTCACTAACAATGAGAATTCAGTGAGACTACAACAAAAAATACATATTTTCTTAAGATTTGGCCAGTTAGTCTCTCATCAGTTGCAGCCCGATGAGATACCGTCTATAACAAATGATAGACCTCATTTTTGCCCCCACATCAACTTTGTTCAGTCAGGACACATTATATTTTGTCTCTGAGATCAGTACATTGAGTTTTGGCTTGCTCACAAGTGTCATTAGTCCTCATTAGACCATTTAACTCAGCATGTTTGTTATCATCTTTGAACCACTGTATTTGTACTTTTAGCAGGAACCTTTGCCTTTAGCTGAAGGAAGCTGTTTCTGCCTGATCTGTGGTGTGGTTTGTCTACAAATAGTTTAGGTTGATGTAAACTGTCAAAAGTAACATTCACATAAATGCTGGGAAGCAAATTTTACCATCAAAATACTGCAATGTTAAAACCCAGCTGTAACTTAAGGTAGCTGAGTGTTATGGCTGATTGTTATGCTTTTATACTGTGCAGATTTCTCAATTTCTAAATTTACACAATGAAGTGTTAATTTTTCAAATAATTGTTTTGGACTACTAAACACTTTTTTATTGCTAAACATCAATGTGTTTTTTGTGACTTCTGATGTGGGTAGAAGGAAACTCGGTGAACGTTTATAGATAAGACATATTCGATTAAAGGGGACCAAATATTGGTTTTATAAATTTTTATGGTATGTCTTTGGGCTATCCAGACCATGTTCATTCAATTTAATGCACAAAATAATTCTTAGATAATAACATATCCCCTTTCTAGTTGTGCCTTTTCTGACTTCCGTTCTGAACAGGCTGTTTATGATAATGAGCTCTGAAGGCCACGCCCTCCAAAAATCTGTTTACATTAACTCCGCCCTCCAAAGGGGACCCTGAGGCAGACCCAGAGGCAGACGCCATTTTGGGCAGGGCAAATGAGGCGCTGACGCGTTGCGTAGGCCGCTGAGAAACATCCATAAGTTCACCCTCCATATAAAAACTCTTCGTCTGACTCTTCGAAAACAAGCAATAAGGCTGCAGAGTAACACACTGGCTACTAACTGCTATATACGCTCTCTCTAGCGGGGACCGTTTTTTTCACGGACCACATCCGGCGCGGACCGGATATGGTCCGTGAGCAGTCGTCCGGTTGATTTAAGAGCCCGTAAATACGTTTTTTCGTTGATAGATAATTAGTTATTAGCGGTACTGCATTTTAACAACAACGAAACATCGAACTCTAGTAGCCATTGTGCTGAGATGAACTCAGGAAAAACAACCGTGTTGTCTTTTATACTGAAGTGGGTGGAGCATCACCAGGGGTTGCTAGGTGAGGGGCTGGACTCAGGTTGGGGTGGGTTGTCCTGGCGCTTGTGACATCGGTGGGTGCATTTTTTTGGCCCTAGGACTGTTTTTTTTTAAGAAGTACATAACCAAAGTTGAGTTAAAAAAAACATAAAAAAGTGAATTTTGCATCTTTGGTCCCCTTTAAGTGCAATACAAATGGTAGCCAGACAAAAGAACCCAAATGTGTGCTGTGCAACCATAGAGCTGAAACCTAGACTTCTCAAGAGAATTAAAAAATGCATTGCTTAAATTTGTGAGTCTGGTTGCATTAAATGCTAAACCGGTGGCGATAAAACAGCTGCTGCAGCAGCCGATGCAGTGTGTGAGGGATGGTGTCCAGCAGACTGCGATGCAGAAAGATGGGGGTCTGAGTGCAAGGCACATTACTCTCAGCGTGCAGAGCAGCAGAACTGCCTCTCAGCATCTTGGCAGAACCCACTTTGTCCATTACATTTCCTACATCCTCTTCAGCATATTACAGCAAATGGCACTGAGCTCCTCACTGATCTATGGACATGGCTACGTGCCCAAATAATCCCAAGGTTCAGTTCACAAGTCTTGAATACGTTAGTCTAACTGGATGTTTGTGCATGACTAGTGTAAAAAAACATCACCTGACTGAAGACAGATCAGTTTCTTCTTCTGCCTCAAACACTCACTGAACAAGTAATTGCACTGTTCAGACAAAGAATTATATGAGCCTGTTCTGGAAAATGTTGTACCAGGAACATAATTGCAAATGTAACATTAATCACTCAGCATCCATCCTTTGTGGATGAGTATGAATGCTAATAGCCAATTATGCAAATTTATAGTATTAGGACAATGGGTTTTGATGACCTAAAATTAACATACTCTTCCTCCTGTGAGGGTTTTAGGCACATGAGCAGATGTGGTCTGTTGTGGTTTAAAGAGATGGATATTTTTTGTTGTTGTGATATTATTATATCATAAATTATTAACGTGTATTTCACCAGTAATAAAAACAATGGATTTTTGTACCATTCAGATAGGCTCTCTCAGTTATTGTCCAAAAAACAGTGGTCGTTGGTTCAAATTTAGCAAGTTCCACCAAAATGTATTTTTCTCCTTAATAAATCTATTTTAATTCTCTTTCGAGACAGCCATGCTAGTTTTCTTAACTCACCACCTTGTTTTTCAGGCCTTTACCTTTCTGTGGGCTGGCAGCTTCTCGCTGCAGGGATAAGCAAAGGGAAAATCATGGGTCAGACAGAGATATTACTGTGAATGCTGGAAAAGCTGTCATAAATGTTAAAAACATTTGTACCACCTAAAATAAATTACCAGAAATACAGCAAAATGTGCAAGTAAAAATATACACATTTTTTTGTAAAGTATTTCTTTGTACTGAAAATTTAACAACCACCCTCAGTCCAGATAAGACTTGATATGGGTCCAGATCTGGACCACCGTCTTCCATTTGAGAACCTCTACCCTAAAAGTCTGTGAAGTTCTGTCTATTTTTGAAGCTCAACATCTAAAACTATCTCGTGAATTATAGAGTGTCCCAAGAAGGACACAGAGTTGTACTTTAGGCTTACAGCAAAACAGATTGGGGCTGAATTATTGACGAGAGTCACTTCTGTTTGGCTTCCAGTGAAGGGAACATGCCATCAGCTCTGTTGGTGGGTTTTGGACGTATCTCTGTTAGTATTGTCTGGATAAATCCTTCTGCATGACTTATTGACAGTGCATGACAGTGGAATTAAACTTCTCATTCTCGTGTTATCCTCTCCAGGTTATTAAAATCTGCGCTTTAGGTCACAGGAAGAGGATCATTGCCTCTTTGGCAGAAAGACCCTATGAGGAGGCTCCCTCCAAATCCCGTCGACTGTCTCCAATTTTGGTAAGACCAATGATTAATTTCCCTCATGTCTGTGTGCGTCCTTGTCTGTCTGTTACCAAAATATTTCAAGAACCATTGGATGAATTTGAATAAAGCTCGCGCAAAGGGATTTTTTTTTCTTCTTTCATTCAACCTTTATTTTTACAGGTTAGTCACACTGAGTCACGAAAACTCATTTACAAGAGTGACCTGTTTTTAACAAAGAACACAGATGAGGTACAAATAACAATAGACAATCATAAAAGCATATAAAATGAAAAGTAAATGAAATAAATTATATAAAAATGAAACAAAAACAGCTACGTTATATAAAGCGATGTAAAATACTAAAAACAGGAACATGTCTGTGCTGGTTTTTGCCATGAACTTAACAGTTGTTTAAAATCCTTTAGAGAGGTCAAAGTCGAGAGCTTCATATCTTTTGGCAAGGTGTTCCAGGTTACAGGAGTGGAGTAGGAGAACGCTCTTTTGCCAAGTTCAGTCCGCACTGAGGGAACACTGCATGTAATGATGTCTGGACTGTAGCTACATTGACGAAGTGATATGTAGGAGGAGATGCAGTAGCCTACATTGGCAACAGACCAAGAAATAATTTAAAGATGAAAATCTACCAGTGTGAGAGTCTGTGTGAAGTTAATGATGACCAGTTAGTTAACCAGTGAACACAGGGTGCAGTGATGGGTATTACAGCCAGGTATGAATCTTAACGCACCTTGATAGATAGCATCCAACATCAGCAAGAAGCATGCAGGAGCATTCATGTAAATAATGTCACTGTAGTCAATAGAGGGAAGGAAAGTCACATTCACAAGTTGTTTCTTAGCATTCAGAGTTAGACAAGATCTATTTATGATAAAGAAACCCAGTTTCACTTTCATTTTCTTTATCAAATTTTTGACATGCGGCTTAAATGAGAGATGCAAATGGACCAAAATACCCAAGTGTTTGTAGATATCGACAAACTTAGTAATAGCACCATTCATAGATAAGATAAAAGGAAGGACTGCTTGTACCAACTTCCTGTTTGAAAACAACATCCCTTTGGTTTTAGCAGCATTTAGCACCAATTTGAGATGGAACAAATCTGGATGATGATGTTGAATGCAGACTGGAAAACCTGGAAAACCTTGGCAACTGTTTTAGCTCCACAATAAATAACTGTTGTCAGCATAGAAATGTAAGGGTGCATCAGAAATGGTCTGCCCTAAAGTACTTATGTAGATTGTGAAGAGGGTGGGTCCTAACACTGAGCCTTGTGGTACAACATTGTTGACAGTTAGATAACTGGATGAAGTACTGGATAAACAAAAATGGGATGATGTGTATGTAGATTATGTGAACAAATCCTATGATGAATTGATGGCGATTCTGGAAGTCTTGTACAAAAAAATTGTGTGCAAAAATATTATATAAAGAAAAATACAATGGATCATCCATGGATGACCAAAGGATTAAGAAATGCATGTATAAAAAAAAAAGAATAATCTGTATTAGTGTTTCTTGAAATCCAGAACTCAAGAGGCTGAAGAAAAATATAAAAAGTACAAAAACAAATTAGTTGGGATCATAAGGAAACACAAGAGGGAATACTATATTAAATCATTACATAAATGTAGTGATATACGTACAACATGGAAGGTAATGAATACTGTTTTGAAAATGCATAAAGTGAGAATGGGACTTTTACAAAATTTTGTGGAGAATGATGTGGAAATCCATGATGATGATGAAATTGTTAATGGATTTAATAATTATTTTGTAAATGTTGGGTCTAGCCTTGCAGCTACAATTCCTAAAGTGGACAAAAATATAAGTTATTTAATAAATGGTTGCATTAACAGTATGTTTTTGGGTGGAACAGATGAGGAGGAAATAATGAAGGTTGTTAATAAATTTGCTAACAAAAGATCAAAGGATTGTGAAGATATGGATATGGTGTTTGTAAAGGAAATAATGAGTCATGTGATTGAGCCATTTACCGGTACATACATTTGTAATTTATCATTTTCGAAAGGAATATTCCCAGACAGAATGAAAATTGCTAAAGTAGTTCCTCTTTTTAAAAATGGTGACAAATGTGTATTCAGTAATTATAGGCCTATATCTTTGTTGCCACTATTTTCTAAAATTCTCGAAAAATTGTTTATGACCAGATTAGATAAATTTCTTGACAACAATAATATTTTAGGTAAAAGTCAATATGGTTTTAGATCAAATTGTTTAACATCTTTGGCTCTTATGGAGTTGATTGAACAAATTACTACAGCGATTGATAAAAAACAACATTGTATAAGTATATTTGTGGATTTAAAAAAAGCATTTGACACTATTGATCACACCATTCTGCTCGATAAATTGAATCAATATGGTGTAAGAGGTCCTGCTTTACAGTGGATAATTTGAGGGATAGAAAGCAGTTTGTTCAGATGGCTGAAGTAAGATCTAATGTATGCAGATCTTCATGTGGAGTGCCACAAGGTTCAGTACTTGGACCCAAATTGTTAATTTTATATGTAAATGATTTAATTGAAGTATCTGACATCCTCAAATGTGTTCTATTTGCTGATGATACAACTTTTTTCTGTTTGGGTAAAGACATGGGACAGATGTTTGAGTTGGTAAACAAGGAGATTGTTAAAATACATGATTGGTTTAAATTAAATAAGTTATCACTGAATGTTGATAAAACTAATTTTATGATATTTAGTTAAAAAAGATAACTTTGGACTTTTCTTTCAAAATTGATGGTGTTAAGATAAGTAGAGTGAATGAGGTAAAGTTTCTGGGTGTAACTATTGATGATAAACTGTCATGGAAACAGCATATAAATCTTGTAAAAACTAAAATATCTAAGTCCAATGCAGTATTATATAAAGTAAGGGACTTATTAAACAGTCATGCTTTATATTTACTTTATAATACACTTGTAGTCCCGCATTTAACTTATTGTGTCAATGTTTGGGGTACAGCATGTAAAACCATAACAAAGCCTATTTTTATTCTGCAAAAAAGAGCTGTAAGAATTATAACAAGAAAGCGTTATTGTCACCCTTCTAATGTTCTGTTTTGTCAATTGAAATTACTTAAGTTTTATGATTTGGTGGATTATAATATTCTTTTACTTATGTTTAAAGCTCAGAATTGCTTGCTACCATCAAACATTCAAGCATATTTTGTAAAAAGGAAGAGTTGATGTCCATCTACAATTTTTTTGCTTTGTTTTGTTTTGTTTTTTTAATGTCCAGAGGACCAGACTTAGCTTTTTCAGATTTTATTGAGCATGCATCAGGGGAAGAGTTGTTATAATTTGAAGTGAATAGATAATTTTGTTAAACCTAAGTATAGGACCAGTTTAAAGGGTCGGTCTACTATAATACAGGGAATGGGTCTGTGGAATGGTTTGGAGGATGATGTAAAATTAGTGAAGTCAATGTTTATATTTAAGAAAAAGATCAAAACTATTTTGTTGGAAAGATACATATAACTGATTAATGTCTATTTTGTTAAACGTGAAATTTTGACGAGTTAAGTATTTTGCTGTATTATATATGAATGATTATTGTTTGAATTGATAGTTTGAATTGATTTTGTTTAAGAGGGAGCAGATATGATAAGAAATTTTCTTCTTCTGCTTCCTTTCATTTTATGTTTTTTTTATGTATTTGTGTTTTTAATGGAAATTAAATGAATAAATAAATAATAAAAAAGTACCGTTACGTTGAATGTATTACCTCTGATCTGAGAGATAATTACAGAACCAATCAATGGTGTGATCCGAGAAACCAATTTCTGAGCGCTTATAACATAAGATTTCATGGTCCGCAGTATCAAAAGCTTATCTACAGCTACAGCTACAACTAGTTTATGAATTATCTACAGCTTTTGGAGTCCAGCCATTTCAAGATGGCTGCCATTGTCAACTGACTTTGAAAAACACAATGACTAGAACTCGATTAATTTTACAACTATAGATTTAAAATTCGGTATGATTGTAGATGAGAGTTTTTCACAAAACTGAGCATCTGGCAGTACCGGTAATATGTGAGATGGTTTTAGACAGGTTTTTACCAAATAGGCTGCAGCTTCATCATGTCTCAATTCAAGATGGTTTTAATCCAAAACTCTGGCATTAAAGATGGCAATAGGCATTCCTTCATTGATGCCAAACCTTCAATTATGCTTTAATACACAGGCGTTGACTCAACAAACGCTGTTTAATATTTGCTCTGTAAAACTTTATGAAACATGAAGCACTTAACAGTACTAAGACTTAGTCATTGCTCCTTTTAACCAATGATGTGCAGAAATATGCTGTCAACCCTAATTAGGTTGATGCATTAGATATGCTTAATGTGCACAATTAGAAGGGTAGCTCTGCTCATGTTCGCCGGATAACCTTTAATTAGTGTCACTAAATTTTGCAGAAGTGTTTATTTCACCGAATCACATTTGCTAATTTGTGATGATACATTTCATTGGGGGTTTAGCCTGAACTACAGTTAAACAACATGACATAGCTGCAATTCCGTGGCACAGTCCTATTTTTTCATGTGAACACAGAATTTTCCTTCCTTGAAGAGACGTCTAAATTCAGAATAGTTTTCTCATAATTAGAGAAATTGCATTCTCGGTGAAAATGCAGTGTAAACGCTGAGAGATGAAAACTGCCAAAGATTTGTTGAAGAACCTGAAACAGAACTGTTGAGTTGAAATGAGCTAAACAAAAGCTACAACCAGAAAATAAATCAACAGCTAAAAGGTAAAATGAACTAAATGGTAGCTAAAATTGAAGCTGGCCAAACAATAAGTAAGCACTGAGACCAGCAAAACAGTAGCTAAAAGCTAATATTAGCAGAACGGTACCTATATAGTATAGTAAATGAAATCAAATTATTAGCTAAAAGTTAAAACAAAATTAAATTAAAACAAACCTTGCTAAATATCTTTAAATGCTTCCCATTCATGTTTATAAAATATTCATCCATCCATCCATCTATCCATTATCTTCACTCGCTTCTTTCTTTTCGGGTCATGGGGGTCGCTGGTGCCCATATCCAGCAGTCACTGTGTGAGAGGTGGGGACACCCTGGACAGGTCTCAAGTCCATCACATTTATTTATAAACTAAAATCTGAAAAATGTTAAACATTTTAGTTTTCTTTCATCGATTGTATAACCATTTATTGTGCCAAAACGTTCAGCTTGTTCAGAGTATTATGACTTGTGATTTTCATAAATATAGTACTGTACTTATATTTGACAAATTTAATGTGATTTACATTGTTTATTTCGAGAAAATAATAAAGACTCTGCTCTTAAAATTTTATTTCAGCATACTTGATTGATTTTTTTTAGCGTTTATTGCTAATGTTGGGGAAGTGGTGGCGCAGAGGTTAGAGAAGGTGGGCTTGTGACCAGAAAATCGCCAGTTCAACTCCCCGTACTGACAACATCAAAATGTGGGTGGGAAAGGTGAAACACCTACACCTGCCTCCACCCTCATTTGCCCCACCCTGGACCCTTGAGCAAGGTCCTTAACCCCCACCATCTGCTCCCAGGCATCAGGGGCTCCTAAACACCTTGGGTTCAGGGACCCCTTTCAGGAGAGAAAAAGTTTCAGGGACCCCCTCATAACTCTCGTGTTTATTAAATAATTTTCTTCAGTTTGTCTCTTTAATGCAATGGAAATATTTGTGTAATATAAGACTGTTCTTTAATAGAAGTAATACAATTTTTATACAGTACTTTTAAACATGGGGTATTTTTCATTCAAGACACAACTAACAGAATGTTTAATTTCAGCTTTCAAAAATTACAGTTTTGAGAAAATTGAAAGCATCAAAAAATCCCTTTGACTTTACCTATTCACTTAATGAAAATAAATGTATTGATACTTCTTCAAATGATTACAGAAAACTCTCTACATGCAACTGAACAGAATTATAACAGCAGTAATCACACAGGGCTTGATTTGTAAACTGATCAAATCTGGAATGCAAACAGCGTGCAGGCCGGCGGGTGGGGGGTGTCTGTGGGTCCTCTCCCCAGAAATGATGAATAAAGTACAGTAGATGTGATTTCTTGCATTTTGGTGTACTTTAACAGGTTTTTAAGCATCTATGTGCTTGTAAAAAAAAAAAATCAAGCCCCCAATCACTGGCTCGTGGACCCCAGTTTGAGAACCACTGCTCTAGATGGCAGCTCTCTGCTCCACATAAAGGGCTGTGGTAGCTTGGTGGGCTGTGGTTACGTCCGGAAAGGCATCTGGCAAAAATAAAATAAAATAAAAATAAACAATCGCAAAGTCTTCATGCATCTTAGTTCGCTGTGGCGACCCCTGAAGAAAGGAGCAGCCGAAAGAAAGAAAAAATCTATTGCTGATGTTAGCTTTTAGCTATTGCTTTGTTTATTTTTACTTTACACTACTATTTTACTAAATTTGCTTAAACTGTTTGGCTAATTTTATTTTACACTCTGATTGCCTTAACTTTAACAACTTGTTTTAAGCTTTTTTTCCAGCAGATTTCAGCGTTCTCCCAGCGCTCATTCTCAGGGTAAACACAAAGAGCTGATTTCCCAGGCAGATTAAACAGCTAAAATAGAGCTGACGCTCTCTGTGGAAGAGGCATTGCTGCCCAACCATTAATCTGCTTTGTGTGTGTGTTTTTACGTGTGTGTGTGTCTGTGTGTGTGTGACAGTTCCACGACCTCTTGTCCCAGACCACATCACCCCTCAGTCAGCTGGACCCCTACACCAGTCGCTCCATGGACATGCTGCTGCCCCTGACCGAGTCGGACCGGCGGCGGAGGGGACTCGACCAGGACTGCAGCGTTTCTCTGAAATCTTACAATGAGAGGCCGCGCTCCGTAGTGAGTTTAACCTTCTTACACTCAGAGCTGTAAAGGAAATCATCCACTGTGCTTCATTTTCCATGAATTAAAGACAAATTATTAAAGAAGGATGCTTCACATAGGCTGTTCTTCTCAGCGATAGGGCTGTTGTGTTCATGCACAGCTGAACATTTGTATAATTAGTGGGCAGAGTCACTCAGCCGGAGTTTAATTTTACCATAAGCTGTGGGTAAATTAGAGTGTTTAGTTTTGCCCAAAGAACATTGATTTTTCATCGTTCTTTTCCACGAAGAGCTTTGATTCATTGGGTTTGTCAAACAGAAGCACTTTTGTGTAATATGTTGCCCAATTATCTGCATGCATTTAATGAAACTCCCATAAAAAGTCTTTGTTCTGTACGATCTGGTTGCTGTGAGGAAATAGTGTCTTAAAATCCTGCCATTCACCCTAGAAAACTGCAACTCATAACGTATTAAAGATATTCTTAAATTTACCAGGCTAAGCGCAGTCAATCGTTCCTTAGGGCTGGCGGATTTGGATGAATTCATTCAAATTTCATTATGTCAGAACATGAAAATACATCAGATGAAATAAACAAACTTTTAGTGCAATGAACTGTTTCAAAGGTTTGCATCGCATTAGTCAGAAAGTCCTACTGAAACAGGGAATGAACAATTCACAGTATGACTTCATTTTAATAAATGTGATTAGAATGATTCATTTGGATGAGTTTAACGTCACTTAAAGTCAAAACATAGCTCTGTTTAATTATAATCATTCCCTGCAGCTGTTTTAAAATCTTCATTGACTGCCATGAATTTCTTGGGCTGTTTTGTGTTTCATCGAACCAAGAATAATTCTGTAAAAGGTCAAAGAGAGACTGAAACGGTCAAGCTGCCATTTCTGGTTTGTGCCTCACTGAGGCCAAAAAGGAAAATGAAGAACTTTGACAAAATGAAAGGCCTTGCATTCATTGAAGGAATGCATATCTGTTGGATAAAAATATAATCTCTTCATCTTACTTACACAAAGAAGCCAAACTTGAAGACACAAGATTTTTAACCGATTTTACTTGCAAGGACAGATTTTTCACAACAGGTTACTTAGGGCTGGGCGATATGGACTAAAATCAGTAGCACAATATATTGAGCAGTTCACCTCGATAATGATAAACGGATAATAACTGCAACCCCCCCACCCCCGAAAATAATATGATAGGCCGGAATAAATAATTCTCAGACAGTTATATTGATGGCATAATTCACTTTTTATTGCCACTTTAACTCTGTACATACCTGGAATCACAGTTTTGGAAAAATATTTCCGCGATGGCAGACCATATCTCCTGTCAACGGTCTTCATAAGATGCATAAAGCCCTAGCATTCCACTATAGCAATAGGAGACACATCTTTAGCTATATGATAGCCGATAGCATTTGCTGTCTCCAGCCATCTTTTTGACGTTCGCTCATATTGTTGATCGAGAGCCTGCAAATGCTTGAGCTATTGACTGCTGCCTGGTGGTGGAAGAAGAACTTTTTTTTCTGGTCCTCGCTTTGCTCTTTTAAGTTCTTCCCATTGGACCTCTTCCTCCTGAACCAGCTCTGCTGCTGCTGCTGCCGCTTCAACATTCGCAATGTCCTCCATTTTCTCAACCGCACCATCTCTTTCACTTCTTGTTACAGACTGGATGAGGTGGAGTCACGTGACTACAGACTGCACATAGGGCAGCGTCTTAAAGGGGCATGAGCATAGCTTACCTATACTGTACATAGCCAAAAGACAAAACAACTTTTCTCTTTATTTTTTTTAAACACCGAAAATACCGACATGGGCAAAATGACGTCGATAGTTGTCATAAATTTTGGTGTCGGTTAATTTTCGGTATACTGCCCAGCCCTAACACGGATGTACAGAAGTATACACACATGGAGCCCAGTCACAAGAATCTGCCACGGGCGGTGTGCGAGGCTTGTTTTTATATGCTCATCATCTCTCCCAGCTCACAGACAGACTGGTGTCCTTGGACTGCCAGCTGCACCTTCAGCATCAAATCAGCTCCTCATCCAGCTCTCTCTCTCTCTGCTTGTTCAAATACATGGTTCATGGGCAGTTAACACTCTCTGCCATAATAGTTAAAAACATCCATAAAACCTTATCCATAGTTACCTAACAATATCGCTGGCAGCCTTTCATTTCCTGCCTTTAGACTCAAGTCATCTTACTCTGAGAATTGATGGAGCTGTAGCAGTTTTGGTCAAACCTTGTAAAAGTAGAGTTTCGCAAGATGTTTTTGAATGACTCTCTGCTACTACCAAACTAACTTTTACCTCAACGTGCGTAAAAATGACTGAATTTCAGCTCTGGCTCTTAAATTGTGGAACGAGCTGCCACTGAAGGTCAGGAAGGCCCCAACAATCTCTGTTTTTAAAACTCGTTTAAAAACACTTTTTTTTTCCATTGGCTTTTAACCTAGAGTGAGTTCACATCTCTGTCTTAATGTAGCATTCTTTTACTTGAGATGTTCTGATTATTTATATGATTGTTTTTATTGTTTTGTACTTGTTTTTGCCTTTGTAGAGCACTTCAGACGGCTGATATGTTGTATTTTAAGTGCTTTAGAAATAAATTGGTATGGTATGGTATGGTAATTATAATAATAATAATAATAATAATGAATTCAATTTATAACGCACTTTTCATTAATGAAAATCTCAAAGTGCTACAAGGAGCAACAGAATTAAATGACAATAAAACAAATAATAAAACAATTAAAATCAATAACAATATCAGCTAAGATCAAAAGTAGAATCATGAGGAGGTAGAGTATGCTTGGTCGAAAAGAAAGGTCTTCAAGCCGCTCTTAAAGTCAACCACAGACTGTGGGGCTCTTAGACAGTCAGGAAGAGAGTTCCACAGGCGGGGGGCAGCCACACTGAAAGCCCGGTCTCCCATGGTCCTTAATTTGGTTCTCGGAATGTGAAGGAGATTGCTGTTCTGTGACCGCAGCGAACGGGTGGATGAGTATGGAATAAGAATATCCTTCAGATAATCTGGTGAAGTTCCGTGTAAGCATTGATGTGTAATGAGAGCAGTTTTGTACTGAATTCTGTAGGCGACAGGAAGCCAATGAAGGTTATGGAGAATGGGCGTAATATGTTCAAATTTACGAACTCTCAACAAGATCCTTGCTGCACTGTTTTGAATATATTGAAGTTTCTGAAGGTTTTTGCCAGGGATTCCAATAAACAGGGAGTTGCAGTAGTCGAGCCTGGAGGAGACAAAAGCATGGACGAGTTTCTCAGCATCGGAAAAAGTTAGGGATGGGCGAAGTCTGGAGATGTTTCGAAGATGGAAGAAGCAAGTTTTAAACAGATGCTTAATGTGATTTTCAAATGTAAGATTGGAGTCCATTTTTATTCCAAGATTAGTAACAGAGGTGGAGAGGGGGATGTCTTGTCCAGAAAAGGAAAGTGTTGTTATAGGAGATGTTTGTACCTGGTGAGGGGTGCCAATCAGTATGGCCTCAGTCTTGGAGCAGTTTAATTGAAGAAAGTTCTGATTCATCCATGCCCTAATTGCCTCCAGGCAGGCAGAGAGGGCAGTGAGTGAAGATGGAGATGACAAGGTGGAAGATGAGGATGCTCCAGTCCTGATGTAAAGCTGTGTATCGTCGGCATAACAGTGAAAAGAAATGTTGAACTGATTAATAATTTGACCTAAAGGCAGCATGTAAAGGGAAAACAGCAGGGGCCCCAGAACCGACCCCTGAGGGACACCACAGGAGACACAAACTGTCTGGGACGTGGCGTTGCCAAGACTAACACATTCCAGCCTATTGGAGAGGAAAGATTTGAACCAGTCCAGGACTGTGTCGCAGAGACCGACCTCCACATTTTTGTGTTTCTAAAGGTTGCTCAGTTGTGGCAGCCATCTTGATTTAAATTAACTCCAAAAGTTGCATTTAATTATTACTTTCTGAGTGTTCCATTAAAACTGTCCACAGGTTCAAGTGGTATTTTGCTAACACTACTGATAAAACCCACACAGACATTCAAAGATATTATCTGCCTTTCGCTTTCGGCAGTGGGTAATGTAATGTTCAGCGAGGGTGACATGGCAAATCAATAAATTTCCCACAGCCTTAGTGTGTTATTATCATAAGTACGTTTTACTCTGACAAGTGATTTATGAAAGAGCTGAGCACATCCTGCACTGACCTAAAGGCACCACTGGCATGAATATTTATGAACCCACTAGCATATCAAAAACAAATTAGTATAAAGTGCTGACCAGGCAGACTTCCAGTGCTTTCACACTAATACACAGCAGTTAGACACCTTTTACCTCACCAATTCCACAGAGACACACACATTCGTATCTGGAGTCAAAGATGTTGCAAATCTGCTTCAAATATTTTACCCAAAGCTTCTTATCACTTTTATATAGATACTGTATATATATCAATCAATCAATCAAACT
>JBBPBX010008288.1:9858-24045 GCA_038048925.1 Garcialebias charrua | reverse complement strand
TATGAATAAATATATTGGTACCCTTGCCACAAAAATAATACTGTATTAATAATAATAAAACTCAGCTGATGTGACTACGTCATCAGAGCAGAAACTGTGGGGCTTGCCGTCATGCATTTAGACAAACTCCTGTCTGTCTTTTTTGGTATATATAGTCGAACTACTGTATCCTGAGCGTTCATCCACAGAGTCTGTTTTGACTCAGTCTGATGGACGGTGTGATCAGAAAGGGATGTGTATTGATCTTGGACCTCAGTTTAGGTCCAGAGGACCAGACTTAACTTTTTTAGATTTTTCTACCTGGATTATTGAGCATGCATCAGGATATTCAGCTTAGATAGTTACAAATGGTTTGCTTGGCTTTTTTTCTATCATCCACACTAACCGACTGATCAACGCGGGCTGCATTTTCTCTTTAAAAACAATTCTGATTTTGCGTTTCTGCAGGACAGGCACAGTGAACGACACAAAGAGTCCCGTTTACACCTCCGGCCGCCGAGCCACTCTGCCACGTATGCCACCGTATCCGCCTGGCATCACCAGCCTGAGAAACTCATCCTGGACTCCTGCAGGTACGAGGCAACAGTAAGTATCTTTTATTGTTTTCTGCACACAAGCTGAAACACAGTTTCTAGTTGAGAATGTTTACATCTAATATCAACATTTTGTTAATATAAAGGATGAATTTGCATTCTGAGCCCTGATTCTTTCTTCCAGTACCTAGGGTCCATGATAATCAGGGATCTACGAGGGATTGAGTCCACACAAGAAGCCTGCGCTAAAATTAGGGTGAGTATTTGTGAAAACTTTAAATATCGTCCAGGGCTGTGCAAGAGGTTCACTGAAATGGTATTTAAGCTGCAGTACGTCAGTATCACAAAGTATTGCAATAAATTTCAGGACACAATTGGCAGACAATCAGGTGGACCCCCGGTGCACTAAATGTCCACAGCTGATTTAAACGAGAGTGTGGCAGAAATCTTAAATCACACGGAGTCTGTTTCAGCATCGTGATCAGAGAAGGGAAAGCGAGGAGTGAGGAAAATGTGGGTTTATTGTAACTGAAATTGTCATCACAAAATACAATGCATTTTATATAACAGCAGCTTTTTCTAATTGTATGAAAATAGAGTTCAATATTTCCTTGTCTTCCATACGTTTTTAAAACAAACTACTGGTAATTCCGTATACTTTGGGCTATTTTAACCATTTACGGTACATATCAAAACATCCAGCTTGAAAGAGAACAGTGTGATATGATTTTAAGTATTTGTTACTTTTATACATTTTTAATTATTTACTTTATTTACAAGGTTGTGTAAGGTTGTGGCAGGGGAGAGCGTTGCCAGACAGCATCGGATGGTTGTGTGTAGAATGACTGTTGTTGTGAAGAAGAGGAAAAATAGTAAAATCAGAGAAGAAGACCAAATGGTGGAAGCTAAAGAAGGAAGAATGTTGTGAGAAATTCAGAGACGAGCTGTTAAAGGCTCTGGGTGGTAAGAAAGAGCTTCCAAGTGACTGGGCTACTACAGCAACAGTAATTAGAGAGACAGGTAGGAAGGTACTTGGTGTGTCATCTGGACAGAGAATGGATGATAAGGAAACCTGGTGGTGGAATAGTGAAGTGCAGGACGCCATTCAAAGAAAGAGATTAGCCAAGAAGAAATATGACAGTGAGAGGACTGAAGAGAGGAGACAGGAATATAAGGAGATGGGACATAGAGCAAAGAGGGAAGTAGCTAAGGCAAAGCAGAGGGCGTACAATGAGTTGTATGGGAGACTGGACACTAAAGAGGGCGAGAAGGACTTGTACCGATTGGCAAGACAGAGGGATCAGGCTGGAAAGGATGTGCAGCAGGTTAGGCTTATTAAAGATGGGAATGGGAATGTTCTAACAAGTGAGGAGAGTGTGATGGGAAGATGGAAGGATTACTTTGAGGAGCTAATGAATGAAGAGAATGAAAGAGAAAGAAGAGTGGAGGTAATAGAAACTGTGGACCAGGAAGTGGGAAAGATTAGTGAGGGTGAAGTCCGGAAAGCTCTGAAAAGAATGAAGAAGGGGAAGGCAGTAGGACCTGATGACATACCAGTGGAGGTTTGGAAATGTCTTGGAGAGATGGCAGTGAGGTTTTTGACTCAAATATTTAATGGAATATTTGAGGGTGAGAAAATGCCTGAAGAATGGAGAAGAAGTGTGCTGGTTCCCATTTTTAAGAACAAGGGTGATGTACAGAGTTGTAGCAACTACAGGGGAATTAAGTTGATGAGCCACACGATGAAGATCTGGGAGAGAGTTGTGGAAGGAAGGCTTAGACAAGAGGTGACTATCTGTGAGCAGCAGTATGGTTTCATGCCAAGAAAGAGCACCACAGATGCCATCTTTGCTTTGAGGATGTTGATAGAGAAGTACAGAGAGGGTCAGAAAGAACTCCATTGTGTGTTTGTGGATTTAGAAAAAGCATATGACAGGGTGCCAAGAGAGGAGGTGTGGTATTGCATGAGGAAATCTGGAGTGGCAGAAAAGTATGTTAGACTGGTACAGGACATGTATGAAGACAGCAGGACAGTGGTGAGATGTGCTGTAGGAGTGACAGATAGCTTCAAGGTGGAGGTGGGATTGCATCAAGGATCGGCTCTGAGCCCCTTCTTGTTTGCTCTGGTGATGGACCGACTAACAGATGAGGTCAGGCAGGAATCCCCATGGACTATGATGTTTGCAGATGACATTGTGATATGTGGTGAGAACAGGGAACAGGTGGAAGAGAACTTGGAGAGGTGGAGGTATGCACTTGAAAGAAGAGGAATGAAAGTCAGCCGTAGTAAGACAGAGTACATGTGTGTGAATGAGAGGGAGGCCAGTGGAACAGTGAGGCTACAAGGAGCAGAGGTCACAAAGGTGCAGGACTTCAAGTACTTGGGGTCCACTGTCCAGGAAAATGGGGAATGTGGTAAAGAGGTGAAAAAGAGAGTCCAGGCAGGATGGAGCGGATGGAGAAAAGTTTCAGGAGTGATTTGTGACAAAAAGGTGTCAGCAAAGGTCAAAGGAAAAGTTTACAAGACAGTGGTGAGACCAGCTATGTTGTATGGTCTGGAGACAGTGTCATTGACAAAAAGACAGGAGAAAGAACTGGAAGTGGCAGAAATGAAGATGCTGAGGTTCTCCTTAGGAGTGACAAGGATGGATAAGATCAGGAATGAGATCATCAGAGGTACAGCACATGTTGAACAACTGGGAGATAAAGTTAGGGAGGCCAGACTGAGATGGTTTGGACATGTCCAGAGGAGGGACAGTGGGTATATTGGTAGAAGGATGTTAGAAATGCAGCTGCCAGGAAAAAGACAAAGAGGAAGGCCAAAGAGGAGATATATGGATGCAGTTAGAGAGGACATGGAGGTAGTTGGAGTGAGGACAGAGGATGCAGAGGACAGAGTGAGGTGGAGGAGGATGACTTGCTGTGGCGACCCCTGAAAAGGGAAAAGCCGAAAGAAGAAGAAGAAGACTTTATTCACAAATATTTTGCGCTTATGGAGCAGCTGTGGCTGAGTGGTTTGTCCTCGGTCATCCTCCAATGGGAGAGTTGGGGGTTTGATTTTACCAGCAGTCATATGTTGAAGTGTCCCTGGGCAAGATACTGAACCTCTCATTGCCTCCAATGTGTGTCCCATCGGTGTATGAATGTGATCTAAAAACTGATTAGTCCCTACAGAGTCAGATTAGTGTATAGTACTGTATGATTGGGTAAATAAAGGCAGAGGTTGTGTTGTAAAGAGCTTTGAGTATCTTCACTACACAAAATGGTGCTAAATAGGTACAGTCCATTTACCATTTGAGTAAGTATAAATGCTATATGTTGTCATCCTTGTATGTTCCCATACAATGTCACAATTGGTTCTCTGCATTTAACCCATTGCACCTGGGATGCAGCCAGGTGGAGCAGTGGGTGTCTTGCTCAGAGACACCACGGCATGTGGAAATGGCTGGGAATTGAGCCGCGACTTTCTGGTTCCGGGTCGGCTGCCCTGCCCCTACTCCATCTCAGTCCCCCCTTAGAAGTACATTGAGCTTTCGTCTGTACTTTTACACAGTTTCTCTAGCAGCATTTGTTCTTCTAACCCAGGGGTCTGCAACCTTTACGATCAAAAGAGCCATTTCTGCCTTTTTGTTCACCACATTAAACGTGTCCGGAGCCACAATACCTGCTACAACTGGGATTCTCAACTGGTGGCCCATGGACCACTTTAAGTTTGCTGAAGGGTACTTTTCTGGAAAGTTAGGGGTGATTTTATAAAACCAAATACTTTGTATCTAATGTTGACAAAATAAAATACAGGATTATTGTAAAGAAGGAAAAAAATAATTTAGTTTTTAGCTCAATTTCTAAAAAAAAAAAAAAAACTATTATTACTACCGTATGTGATTCTTTTTAATTGTAGAAAAATTAAGAATCTTACATTGAGAAATAAAGCGTAAAGTGAAAGTGAGTGTGTTTTAATCCGTGTAATGTTTCTAATATTCCCATATTTGCAAAATAAATAAATAAAAATACAGGAAAACTGCTACAACTTGCCTTTTTAGTTGTTATAACAACCAATAAAATTCAGTTTTACGTCAGTTTTGGTCAAAGCTTGAAAGAGCCGCTGCAGAGGGACCAAAGAGCTGCATGTGGCTCCAGAGCCGCAGGTTGCAGACCCTTGTTCTAACCTGTAAGAAACAAATACCGTATACATGTAAATTGGTTGATTACAGCTATAATTAAATCTAGGAAAATTAAATATGACACAAAAGTGCTGTCAAACATCAACCTATTTGTAAAATGCCCTCTCTTACTGTCTGCACAGTGAACCCATTTCTCAAATTTGTTGGTCAAAATTTGACATTCCTATCAGTGCAATAGTCTTATTTCTGTAAGTAGAATATTATATTTTGTACATACTGTTGATTGGGATGTGTTATGAAATAATATTTTTTCTTTGTTGAAACTGTTTTCTATTCCAGAAATCAAAGGACTCTAAAAAGGGTCCTGTTGTCATTTTATCCATTACCTATAGAGGCGTCAAGTTTATTGATGCAGCCACAAAGGTAACGTGGTGTTTGTGTCTCTGAGCTTTTTGTTTAAACATAGATGAGTTTTTTTTCAGCAGATGATTTGTAGTTTATTGTTCACTTCTGTCTCCAACAGACCATAGTTGCAGAGCATGAAATCAGAAACATTTCGTGTGCCGCCCAGGAGCCGGAAGACCTGTGCACGTTTGCTTACATTACCAAGGATTCCAAGAGTGGCCACCACTTCTGTCACGTCTTCAGCACTGTGGAAGTGGTGAGTCATGAAACGCTTGTTAAAGTGGGAGAAACATGAGGAAACTTGAGCAGCTGCTTGTTATTTCATCAAAATAAATAAATACTGTAGCTGTGAGTTTCCCGGAAAGATTTGAACAAAACTCAGAATGTAATCATTGGATGTACGTCTACAGCTGATTACCTCCAGTCACACCAATTCAAGATGGCTACCACGGCAACTCAATAACCAACAATGTTTTTTGAAAGAAAGTGCTGAATCACAAAAATTAGTTTGTGGCAAACACAACAAGGACTATTACAGTTTCACAGATCGTGAACTAAACTTTGATGCGGTGGTAACTGACGCACATCCTCGGAGCGTGAAGACGTCACGTGATCTTGACACTTTCAGGACGTTGCGCAAAACTTCCGGTGATGTGCATTCCTTCAAAGAACGCTGGATTTGATTTGATATTTTCTACACAGATCCAGACCTATGAGATAATCTTAACGTTGGGACAGGCCTTCGAGGTGGCTTATCAAATGGCCGTTCAGTCCAGGGCGAGACACTACATGCCCCCGTCGTCTCTGGGCTCAGAGTTCGTAGAAACCAAAACCAGCCGTCCTGTGTCTCAGTCATGGAACAGCATGAGAAGATCAGCGGTGAGTACCTGCAAACTCTCGAATAAACACAGTACAGTAAATGTTTAACATTGTTCAGTCAGGTCATCTGGATGGTTTCATCCTTCATCCAAAGGACTTCATCAGCACGAGGAGCCACCAAACAAACTGATTCCCACAAACAGCACACTCTATAGTGGAATAAAACCAGTTTGCTGGTGCTAAAATGTTTTTGTTTTCCACTATGGAGTTAGCCTGGTTAAAACCAGACCCTTGTCCTTCACTTCGCTTTGTACTAGGGTCTGGGACTTCTCCCATAGACAAGGATTTCTCCGGTTGATTTTTGACCGGACCAATCAGAGAACAGAAGGCGGAGTTTTGTTAGTTTAGCCTGGCGAGGTCCAGGCTATTCAGATAAATAGCTCAGAAACCACTCGGTGGATATTTTTTCTGCTACCAGTGTGTAATTATATGGCTCTAATTTACTGACTGTTGGCCTAGATGAAACATTTGAGATAAAATTCGATTTTTTATCATTTATTTTCGTAGCGCACCCGAGGCTGTTTGGAAAATGTCAAACCGAAACTATTTAAATCCAGCAGATTTGACCATTTCGTGAATTGATTTAGGAACTGTTAAGCTCAGGAACACTTCTGATATAACGTCAGCTAAGAAATATATTTTTTCTCAGCAAAGAAATAATAGTTTTTTACCTTTTTTTCTTGAAAATTCCTTCGTGGCGGCAGCCATTTTAACTGACGACGTCAGTCGACGTCGTTCAAAACTCCGCCTTCTGTTCTCTGATTGGTCCGGTCAAAAATCTACCGGAGAAATCGTTGTCTATGGGAGAAGTCCCAGACCCTAGTACAAAGCGAAGTGAAGGACAAGGGTCTGGTTTTAACCAGGCTACTATGGAGTATGCTTTTTGTGGGAATCAGTTTGTTTGGTGGCTCCTCTGACTGATGAAGTCCTATGGATGAAGGATGAGACCATCCAGATGACCTGACTGAACACTGTTGGATTCATACCTAGATTACTGAGCATGAACTTTGGTGTTTTAAACAGCCAATGTTTGTTTCTTTATCTAAAAAAGTTAAGTCTGGTCCTCTGGACATTAAAAAAAAAAAAAATGTCCAGAGGACCAGACTTAACTTTTTTATAGATTGTTCTGCCTGGATGCATCAGGATGTTTGTTTGTTTGCTTGTGAGAGGAGGCTCTGTTGAGTTGTAAGGACAAATATGAGGAGTGGGGGTTGGAATATCTGGTGGTGGAGTCATAACTGAAAAAAAAAAAAAACTGTAGGCAAATCTTCGTGACTGACTTTTCTCCCTCCTTCTGCTGAATCTCCAGTGCACCTCCTACAAAGGAAATTTTGCTGTGTGTGTGGTAGAAAGTGATGAGTCATTATAGCCACCGGCTTCATCTCGGATGAGAGTCACTCCAGATTAAGAGAGATTTCCTGATCTCTCCTGAAAATCAAAAAGGCAACAGTGATGAATGAAAGGTTTATTCGTTGCTTACAGGCAGATGAATGATTCGCCCGGGACCTTTCCGCGGGGCTCGGCACCCATGGATGGAGCCTGCACGCACCACTCCCTGGCTCTCTGATTGAGTGCGCTGCGCAAACGCTCGCGCAGATCCTCTGGGCTGCATTGATGTATTGACCTTTCAGGCAGCATATATAATAGGCGTTCAGTGATCACTGTCACCTGAGAGAGCTGCACAGCCAGGAGCACGCTTACTGCAGGACCAGCTGCTTATGCAGAGACACAAATCATTTTGTTGTACTGCCTGCGCGTTGTTTGAATTTATAGAGTCGTCACAGATCTGCATAACGAGCCTGGCCCAGAGTTTCACTTGTAGATGAGAGGGGGGCTGCTTGTTGTCACCTATAGTTAGTTTTCATGCTTTTTTGTTGTTGTTGGCTTGAACAGAAACTGAGACGCTCGTACAGTTTCTACACGCCCTCCCTGAGGAGCTATTAACTGTAAACCCTGTCCTGAGTAATTACCGTTGTCACACGGTTGTTCTGCTTTAACGTGCAGCTTTTGAGTTTACAGCAATCCTCTTCTTTGGTGTGCAGATTTTATCAGCTGCAGTTAACAGTTCATTAAATTAACCTTGGTCCCCATGGAGTGTTATTAAAACGCTCTCTCTGGTTGACCATTTCACTTTTGCAGCTGAGCTGAACTGTAAAGAGGTTTCAAGTATGCACTTGATGCCAGCGTGCATGGTTTTGTGAGGGAGTCAAAATGATTGGTATTCAATGAAAATTTAGCAGGGTCCGCCTAAAACAATATCTATAGCAAAGGTCCATAGCAAATATATTTAAATTACATTTTAGTGATTATAGTCACACTAGTTTTATCCACTCAACATGGTGTTTCTTCTCAGTGAGCAGTAATCTTCTTCTTGCAGAAAGAAGCAGATACATATTGTGGACCCGATGCAGGAAATAATGTAAAAACTTGAAAAGCTGCAACACCAAAAAAATTAATTACTGTAAATGTGGAAAAGTTGCACAGCCTACAATGAATTATCACAAAAAATGTGTTGTGTAAAAATGAATTATTGTACGTAAATGTCAGTCAAGTTGTGCTACCTAAATTGAATTACCATAAACTGCAAATAAAATAAAATATATGTGTGCTGCCTACAATAAACTGTTCTGCTTTAAAATGATTTAACATAAATGCTTTAAAAGCTGCAACATCTGAATCATTTTACAGTACAAATGCTTTAAAAGCAGTGTTGCCTAAAATGAATGCAGGAAACTGTGTCCTGCCTACAATAAATTTAATATATTTCTTATGACTGACATTTAACAGCCAAGTTCAGATAAGACTTCATTTGAGTTCAAATCAAGGCCACCATTTGTAGGTCACTCTTCTCCACACACACCAGCAAATGATCCATGTTGCAAACATGGAAAATACGTCACCACACTCCTTCTCTTTGTTTTAAAGGAATTAGAAAATGCTTTTCATGATAAAGAGTAATTACGTGTCTGCTGAATTGAATGCCTCTGACATGACCAGAGTTGTAAATGACTTGACACAGACCAACAGCTACAGTGATGGGAGAACAACTAAACAGTGAAAACGTTAAAGCGAGCGATGCAAAAATGATTGTGTTGGGATGCAGACAATCATAATATGATGCAACAAGACCACAAAGAGGCAGATATACTGCAAAAACACAAAGCGAAAGGGAGGCACCTCACTGATGTACAACCTCGTTACCAAAAAAAGTTCAAGCAGTTCAAAATGTAATGAAACAGAATACAATGATTTATAAATATGTAATTATTATTATTATTATTTTTTATAGAAAAGTATAATTTGCATCAACACAACCTAAAAAGTTTGGACTGCGGCCATTTTATATCCATGAAGCTCCCCCAGTAAACATCTAGCATCTGAAGAGTCCAGTTTGATCTTTTTTAATACAAATCTAGCCCCGTTGTTATCTGGTGCAGGGTTCCAGCTGTTCAACAGCCCCTGCTCTTCATTGCCAGATGTTTCTTTTCGAGATGTATTAATGGGAGTTAGTAGGAGAGAGCCTATTTCTCCAGTTTTAGCTTCTCTCCATTGGCTTCCTGTCAAATCCAGAATTCAATTCATAATCTTACTTCTAACCTACAAAGCCCTCAACAACCTAGCTCCATCTTATATTAGAGATCTTATTGTTCCATATTTTCCTAACAGAGCACTTTGCTCTCAGACTGCAGGTTTACTTGTGGTTCCTAGTTTCAAAAAGCAGAATGGGAGGAATATCTTTCAGTTATCAGGCTCTTGTGGAACCAACTTCCAGTTTCTGTCCGTGAAGCTGACACACTGTCCAGTTTTAAGACTTTCCTTTTTGATAAATCCTGTAGTTAGGGTTGACTTGTTATGTTACTACTGTATATGTTTAGAATATTGAAGAACAAATTGACCACATTTCTTAAATGAATTGTTGCAATTGAATAGTTTTTCATTTGATACTATTTCTATCTTAACATGTGATTCTCCACCTGCCATTGTGTATCTGTTCCTCTCAAACCCAGCTGGTCGAAGCAGATGACCACTTGTCCTGAGTCTGGTTCTGCTAAAGGTTTCTTCCTCATGAGGGAGTTTTTCCTTCCCACTGTCTCATTCATGCTTGCTCAAGATGAGTGTTTCTGCGCTGGAGTTAAATTCAAAGCAGTCTGCTCTTCAGAAAAATAATGTTAATAACTTGTTTTTAAATATGAAAGTTTCTGTTCAGCGCCCTAAGATGACTTCTGTTGTGACTTGGCGCTTTATAAATAAACTGAACTGAATTGAAGGACGTGTCAAACGTTTTCTGGGAGCTCTGGCCTGTAGGCAGGTCAGTTCAGCGAAGTCATGTGACAGTAATGGATGCAGTATGTTCAGCATTGTGTTGCTGAAATATTCAAGGCGTGGCCTGGATGGGAGCGTATGTTGTTTTAAAACTTGTACATAAACTTTTCTGCATTGAGGAAGTCTATACAAATGTGTTAGCTGTCCATGCCACAGACACTAATGCAACCCTACACCATCAGAGAGGCATGGCTTTAACTGTGCACTGTTAACACGTTAGAGGGGCATTCTTCTCCTTGAAACGGAGGATGTGGCATCTTTGGTTTTAAAAAAAAAGAATTTCACTTTTTGATTTCTTACTGACCTGTTGCTATTTTACCTATTTAGTTGCAACATGCTCCTCCAGCTGTTTTGTTAATTCATAATACTTACTTTTACAGCTGTTTGTTGCCCCAGTCCTCACTTTTTTGAGATATGTCACTGCAAAAAAAAAAAAACATATTTACCCTCTTTTTTTCCAAAATGGTATAATTACAGTATCTTAGTTTAATATATTTACTATAAAATATGCATTTATAGGGGGTTGATAATCATTAAATTCTGTTTTTGTTATCATTTTACACAAGGTCCTGTTTTTGGGGTGGAGGTTGTAAAAATGATGTAGAAATATCAAAGTGGAATCACAAAAAGATCAAAAGTAAATTTGTGCTGAAAACTACTTTATACAATATATAGTTGGAAACAGCAGCCACTAACAACGCAGATAACTCTGGGGTTGCTTAATGTCTCTGGTTGTCCTCTGTAGGATGAGTGAAGAATGTTGCACACGTCTTAGCTCGTTGTTTCATAAACGGTCCATGTTCGAAAGAGCGGCTGCTTCAGACGGAACAAACGAGTCAATGTTTAATCAGTTTTACACTCCACCCTTACAGTGCACGTGCACACCACCTCTGCATGTGTAGAAATCCACAGCCCCATAGATCTCACCTGATGATTGGACTGTCACTAGAATCAAATGACTTGAACCAAATAGTTTTTTACTTAAATTACCGTATTTTCCGGAATATAGGTTGCAGCTTTTTATCATTTTTGCATGCTCTGCGACCTATATTCAGGTGCGACCTATTTATGGCTTTTTATAAAATAAGCTGATTTGTAATCATTTATTAACAAAAATTAAACTGAGCCACACTCTTACAATAATGTCAGCTAACAAATATTTTTTTTAGGTGTTTATCCTGATAAAATTATTAAAAATTGTAGCAAATATGTGTCTGAGCGGAACTTTTCTTTAATAAATTAAAGAAAAGTTCCGCTCAGGCACATATTTGCTATAATTTTTATCAAACAAATAATTGTTTTTAAGTGTTAATCTTCTTAAAAGCCTTGCTGTGTGCTCCTGTGGCAGACATTTGCAGCAGAGCTAAACACGGTCCACATTTTGACGTAGGTGCGACCTATATTCAGGTGTGACTTATATTCCAGAAAATACGGTTAAAAAAAAAAGGTTTTAGTCTGCTCCTCATGCTGCTACTGGATTTCTTCACAGCCCGTTGAAAACTCTGTCCCTCCTCCCATCTCTTCTTTTTTAACATGTCTTTGTTCTTGTCTTCTTGGTCCTCCTGCTTCCCAGGGTGCCCCTCTGCTCGAATGCCGCTGCTGTCACTGTCACACGTGTACTACCCACCGTCCTTCCTTCCTCCCGTTGCACTCTGTTAGCCCTGGAATCCAGGTCCTTCTCTTTCCTTTATTCAGTCCTCCATCAAACATTCACATACACACCAAACCCTCCTTTATGTTTTTTTATATGTTTTTTGGGATGCTGCATGTGCACTTTGACACTTTTTACCCCCTTCTCCCTCTCTTTGTGGTTTTGAATGCTTCCCACCATGAAACCTCGTCATCCCTTTACGTTCTCATCTCTCATCTTCATCCAACATGTTTGTGGTTTTTAAATGCACATGGTTGAAGTGTTGTGGCTCAACAAATTGTTTCCGGAACAGAGGTTTTTTTTTCTTCTTGATGTGATGCACCGCCTCTATAAAACTCTTGGTGAAATGGCTACAGAGGGTTTCATCCATGGCACCAGTAGTGTGTGTGATGGTCGTTTCCGTTGGCTGGTTGTAAATGTCTTTGTGTGTTTGGTCTCAGTGTCAGCGGGAAACATCTCCAATGATGAATGCTCATTGTAATGATTTTTAACTCAATGTGTTAGCACGAGGTATATCATCTGCCATGTCTGACTCGTCAAGAGTTATTGTTGTCTTTGACGTAATAACCAGCATCTTGTTTGCCTCAGAGGGTTGCATTCTGGGTTATTTGTTGTTGCTTCCAGAAGCTGAGCGTTCTCTCTGTCTGGCTTCATCCATTGTTGTGGATTGAGTCTGTGATTGTAACCCCATCACCTGGACTGTGCGTCTGATCCACGTGCACGTGTGTGAGGACTTGTCAGTGTGGCGCAATGGCCTCCGCTGCTGCTCGTCTCACGCCCTCCTCTCGTCCCTCCTCCCCTCCCCCCTCCCCCCTCCGGCAGATGGACCCCCTGGAGATGGACGCAGACAGGCAGTCCCTGGGCAGCACCACCTGGCTCTGTGACCAGCGGGACTCCAACAGGCGTCCCGTCAGCACCAAGTACGAGACCACCATATTCTGAGGCCGGACCCCTACAGACGCCCCCTGACCCCCAACTGCACCCCCTCAAACTTTTCCTCTACCCTTTGCATCCGGTTCTCTGTTCAACTCTTTCTCTCACTGAGACACACACGTACACACGCACACATTTACACACGTGCGCCCCGTGCCTTCTCACTGTGATGGTATAGCATCCCTCAGGGCTGCCTACTCCTGCACCTTCCTTTGCCCTGCTCAGAGCTCCTACATGTCATGATGAACACCCCTGGGGTCCTCCTGAGCCTCCCCAGCACCCCTGGCAGCCTCCCCTCGCCTGTTGCTGCCGCAGCCAATGGAACGGATGATCCTGGACTGATCTCATTTTACAGTGGCCCTGCTCTCTCAACCAAACTGCCTCTTCCTCCTCATCCTCCTCTTCCTGACAACTTGCATCTGCCTCCAATTCCCCGATATCTCCTAGAGGTTGCATTTTTTTTACTATTATTATCATTATTCTTTTTCTTTCTATACTCTTTGTTTTTCTCCACAAGCAAAGCAATTATAATTTTATGTTGTTCTGTGTATGGACAGACTTGACCTGAAAGCAAGTTAAAGGGATAGTCTAGTCATTTTTGAAGGGATATTCTGTCAAGTTGTTATCAATAGTACCTTATTAGATTTAACATCAGTCATAGAGCACAAAAAATGGTGAAAACTATGGGATAGACCAATGACTAGTCAAACAATAGCCTTTTGTTTATCCTTTTCAGGACTAAGAAGCATGTCATTCTCAGAAACGACATACAGTAGTCCCTCGCTACTTCATGGTTCCTTTTTGCGAACTCGCTCTATTGCGGTTTTTCAAAGTAAGATTGGACGAGACACACAATTGGCTGATTGATGCATGAGCTACACGATCGATATGGAATTTTTATTTAAAATAAATTATTTAAAATTATTTAGCACTGCCTGCACCTGTGTGCAGCCTACAGCTGCAGGAGAAGCTCCTCCTGCAGCGTGTCAGATCTCCGCGCTGCAGAGGAGAAGTGAGCGTGGCAGAGAGCGCTGGCAGGTGGCAGAGAGAGCCAAGGTCATTACATACCATGCTCTTTTAGAGCGTTTAGAGCAGGGCTATTCAACTGGCGGCCTGCGGGCCTTCAACCTGGCTCGCTTCATTAAAAAAAAATAAAAAAAAAAATTGGGTTCTAGATTTTGGGTTCTGGTTATTGCATTTATGATTCAATGCAATAAAATAAACCAACTTAAAATGTAACAGATCAGTGTAAACTTAGTTTTTTTATATAATAATTTTAATCGCTGGATGTTGGGCCCTTGAGTTGTTGACTTTCAGAAACTGTGGCCCACTGAGCAAT
>JBBPBX010008287.1:17962-52287 GCA_038048925.1 Garcialebias charrua | reverse complement strand
ATATACATATATATATATACATATATATATACATATATATATACATATATATATATACATACATATATATACATACATATATATACATATATATATACATATATAGATTCTTTTTCTTTAAAGATTACCATAACACTCTGTGACCATGACTGGTGGACAATAAACCAGAAACCATAAAGTGACAATGGAAATGTTAAATATAGTTGACATGTCAACAGACACTGCCTTTTATTTAACAATAAATCCCTAAATTTAACACCATTACCGGTACACTTGATTGATTGATTTCAATTTCTTGCAATTTAACAAGTCAGCTGGATGCTTTTTTCAAGTGGGACGTCGGTCCCAGCAATTCTTCCTCTGATTTTATTCTCAAATGGTGTCCCTATTGAGTTTGTTGATTCTTATAAATATTTGGGTATCCTGGTCGATTCGCATCTCTTTTAAATACCACGTGGAAAACCTAGTAAAGAAACTGAAAGTTAAACTTGGTTTCTTTTTCAGAAACAAATCATGTCTAACTCTGAATGCTAGGAAACACCTTGTATCTGTGACTTTCCTTCCCTCCATCGAATACGGTGACATTATCTACATGAATGCTCCTACAAGCACCCTGCAGATGTTGGATGCTGTCTATCATGGTGCTCTGATTCATAACTGGCTGTGATTATAATACCCACCACTGCACTCTGTATTCACTGACTCTTCCACTGGTACATTTTCATCTTTAAATCACTTCTTCGTCTGCTGCCCTCATACATCTCCTCCTACATGTCTTTGCATGAGTGCAGCTACAGCGTGCGCTCTCAGGACATGATTACCTGCAGTGTTCCGTCAGTGAGAACTGAACTTGGCAAAAGGGCCTTCTCCTACTCCGCTCCTGCTACCTGGAATATCTTACAAACAGACTTAACACTCTCGGTCTTGACCTCTCTAAATGGTTTTAAAGGGGACCAAAGATGCAAAATTCACTTTTTTATGTTTTTTTACGCTACTTTGGGTATTTACTTCTTTAAAAAAAACAGTCCTAGGGCCAAAGAAATGCACCCAGTGGTATATTTACTCTAAGTAGATTTATTTTTCAGGGATATAAATGTCTCGTTTTCAAATCCTGCGGCTTGTGACGTCACAATCCGCAGCCACAACCCACCCCAAACCTGAGTCCAGCCCCTCACCTAGCAACCCCTGGTTAGGCTCAACCCACTTCAGTATAAAAGACGTGACGGTTGTTTTTCCTGATTTCATCTCATCTTTTGTTTAAATGTTCTTAATTTCATGTGTACAGCACTTTGTTGCAGCTGTGGTTGTTTTAAATGGCTTTATAAATAAAGTATAATTGTTATTTTTACGTTTTAGTTCAATTTTTAGCACATTAGCGATCGCTCCCAACGAGCAGCCGGCAGATATAAAACGAGTAGATCACCACTGCCTGACCATGCAACGAGCGGAGCAAAGTAGGCGGAGATTGGACATGCCGGCGAAGGGACCATCTGCCGCCGGGAGCTGCTGGCTTTTGAGGACCGTTTGTCCGATCAGAGGTTGCCTCATACGGAAAAATTATCTGGAAACACTCGGTGAACTTTGTGTATGTGTCTGGACTGGAGCAGCAGCCGCGGATCGCTCCCAAAGCGCCTCATGCAACGAGCAAAGCTAAGCGGGTGGAGGAGGAACGAGCTAACATTAGCCTCGGATTCGGGTGGGCTAATGCTAACAGGTGCAGCAAATGGCGGCGCGCGCATACGTCTTTCGGTAAGTTATCTTAAGCTAGCACTAGCCATTTCTAAAGTGCATGAAATGTTTACATAAACCCTTTGGAGGGCGGAGTTAATGTAAATAGATTTTTGAAGGGCGTGGCCTTCAGAGCCCATTATCATAAACCGGTCGTTCAGAACGGAAGTGAGAAAAGGCAAAACTAGAAAGGGGATATTTTATTATCTAAGAATTATTTTGTGTATTAAATTGAATGAACATGGTCTGGATAGCCTACCATAAAAATTTATAAAACCAATCTTTGGTCCCCTTTAAGAATCTGTTGGAATCCTGGCAAAAACCAATGCAGATATGTTCCTGTTATTGATTTTCTACATCTACTTTATAATGTTTTTGTTACTTTAATATTTTGGTTTTAATTTGTAAAAAAAAAAATCTGTATTTCTCTTTTATGTTTGTCTATTGTTGATTGTTTAAGGAAATTTCTACTGTTATTGTTGTCATCACTCTTTAGTTTGTAGCAGGTCACTCTTGTAAATGAGTCCTCGAGGCTCAATGAGATTAACCTTACGAAATAAAGGTTGAATTAATGAAAAATGAGGACACAGATTGTGTAGTAAAGAGCTTTGAGTGTCTTGATTTGATTTGATGTTTATTCATTGATTTTAAAAGAACAATACAAGACAATTTCATCAGATACAAGAATACAAGTAGGATAAAATGAAAGGAGCAGAAAGAAGATGAAATCTTATTATATCTGCCCCTTATTTCACAGTTTGTTCAACCAATGATAACCTTCAAACTACATCACAAAATGAATAATTCTACTTACTTTTACTAACTGTAATACACAAACTACATCACAAAATGAATAATTCTACTTAATTTATCTAACTGTAATACACAAACTACATCACAAAATGAATAATTCTACTTAATTTTTCTAACTGTAATACACAAACTACATCATTCTAACTGTAATACACAAACTACATCAGAAAATGAATAATTCTACTTAATTTTTCTAACTGTAATACACAAACTACATCACAAAATGAATAATTCTATTTAATTTTTCTAACTGTAATACACAAACTACATCACAAAATGAATAACTCTACTTAATTTTTCTAACTGTAATACACAAACACACTAAGCTACATCATCAGTCAACATAAGTGTAATACACAAACACACTAAGTTACATCATATATAGTTTTTGAGCAAGTCCTTTTTGACCTTTTTCTTAAATGTATACATTGATTTTGCATTTTTAACATCACTCTCCAGAGCATTCCACAATCGAACTCCCTGAATTGAGGTAGACCGTCCCTTTAAGCTGGTTCTGAATTGTGGTTTGATGAATATCTCTGTCCCTTTGAGATTGTAATAACTTTGTCTTTTTATAAAATTTCTTTGGATATTTAAAGGTAATGTGTTATTATGAGCCCTATACATAACTGATAAAATACTATATTCTACCAATTCCTGGAATTTCAATAAATTTAGCTGAAGAAACAAGGTGTTTGATGGGTGACTGAAATGTTTTCTGGTGATTACTCTTACAGCTCTCTTTTGTAAAATAAAAACAGGCTTTGTAATTGTTTTGCACGCTTTTCCCCAAACCTCAATACAATAGATTAAATGTGGAACAATGATTGTGTTATACAACATATACAGAGCTTTATCAATTAAAAAATCCCTGACTTTATACAGTACTGCAATTGATCTAGCTATTTTTGTTTTAATGGAATTTACATGATGTTTCCATGTCAGTTTGTCATCAATGATAACACCCAGAAACTTCACTTCACTCACTTTACAGATCACAACATCTTCAATTTCAAATGGATCATCAACAATTCTCTTTTTGTTACTGAATATCATGTAATTAGTTTTATCTAAATTCAAAGATAATTTGTTTAATTTAAACCAAGTTTGTATTTTTATAAATTCTGTTTTCATCATATCCAAAATCTGTTTTATGTCTTTACCCGAACAGAAAAATGTGGTGTCATCGGCAAAAAGAACACATTTAAGAAGTCCTGACACATTTACCAAGTCATTCACATATAAAATAAATAACTTTGGTCCAAGCACAGAGCCCTGAGGAACTCCACAAGTGATATCACGGAGGTCAGATCTAACATCATTTATTTGCACAAACTGTTTCCTATCTTTCAAATAACTAGATACCCACTGTAATGCTGGTCCTCTAATACCATATTTATTTAGTTTTTTGTAAGTGACCTTTCTGGTCTGTCCGTTTCTCCTTCCTTCTCAAAAATACAAGGAGATGGGAGTTCTGCTGAACTTAGGCCTAATCCATCATTCACGCCTAAGGTCATAACGTCTTCATTCAAGTCCAGGATCATCACACTGGACGGGTTTTGCCTTCCTCCTCACTCTAAACCAGAGGAGGAGCAGCTCCACTTGCTTTGCCCGGTCCGAGCTCTCAGATGTTATGTAGAACGCACTGACGCAATACGTAAATCTGATAAGCTCTTTGTACATTTCGGAGAAGGCTCTCAGGGTCAACCTTTGACCCCTCAGCGGTTGGCGCATTGGTTGTGTGAGGCCATCTCCCAGGCTTACAGTTCAGCTGGTCTACAACCTCCCGAGGGCATTAAAGCTCATTCCACTCGAGGAATGGCGGCTTCCACTGCCTTGGTCAACGGTTTGTCGGTACAGGATATCTGCTCTGCAGCTTCCTGGTCGTCAGTAACTCCATTCATTCATTTTTATCTGCGAGATGTCTCCAGCTCCTCTTTGACACATTCTGTCCTCAGGGTTGCAGCAGAGTAAAAACTTTCATTATCAATAAAACTATTGATTAAATGACACAGTCGTTTCTGTCTTTATTGATGGGCGATACCGTACAGCTGAGTCAGCCGAGTGTGTGGTTCTTGCTGCTGACTCTGTTTTTCTTCTGATGTTGTGTTCTTCACCATCAGTATCAGGTTGCGCACCTGCTAGTCCCTTCAGTAAGGTGGCGGTCGCCAGGTTGTTTTGGTTCCAGTCAGACCCAGTGAGGCATGGACCATATCCTGCTTTGCCTTTAACCCACTAGGGCATGGCTTAAAGGGAGACAGCCTGCATGAAATATAATGTTGGTTACGTACTGTAACCCCAGATTATATGAATGCAGGCGGAGCCCTTTAAGCCCCTGGGCCTCCTGGCTCTTTTTGGTAATTTTTTTTTTACCTTATTGGGAGCCGATTCTCGGTCAGGAACAGAATAAATAGCAGACCGAGGCGGGGCCCACGGCAGGTGGGCGTGGACTAGAAGTCTTCAGTGAATGGCGCGAAGCGCGCAGGTAAACCGCTCTGCTAAACGCTTGATAAGATAGAAAGGTGCTTTCACGTTAGTCTGTGTGTATGTGAAATGGAGTAAAGTGAGCCTTTACTCAGAAACGTGAACCGAGTGTTTTTACAGTCTGCTACTTCCTTAAAACAAACCACGGTCCGAGCTCATTTAGCCGTGCTGAACTTTAAGAGAGGAGCAGAGAGAGGTGGCGACATTAATAAATCAGCAGTTTATCATATCGCTAAAGACAAGGTCAGTCTCAGCTGTGGAAGAAAACGGCTAAAGCGTTAGCCATCTTGTCATGAACGGCTGCTTCTGTGAAGAACGGGCGGTGGACTCACGAGGTAGCTTGGCGAACTCAGCTTTATTGAACTGCTAATAGCACGACATGTTAACGTCTCGTGTCACGCTCGGTTCACAACTAAACACCCACACTGCACATGCTCAGTCTATCCTAGCTACGGCAACCCAACTAGGACATATCACCACATCTCCCCCTTTTAGCAGGAAACACACATGTTTCTAAATTCCCCTATATATAACATCCGAACACTAGGACGTTGGGGTCGACTGCCCTCGGTCCACAGCAACGTAGGGATTATTCTGCCCTCGATAGTTGCTGTTCCTATTAATTCGGTGAACAACTAAATATTTTCCCAGTTACTATTTACCTACACCTCAGAACTCTATGTTTCAACTAAACATTTTCCCAGTTACTATTTACCCACACCTCAGAACTCTATGTTTCACACTTATCTACAAACTACACAGGTCTATGTTTCACACTTATACATACAAACTACACAGGTCAACTTCACTTTATCCTTTTTTTTTTTTGGTCATTAAGTGTCTCGGTACCTTAGAGGGATTCTGATTACCCTTCCCCTGGAAGTCACCTGTGAACCTTGTAGAGTTGAGCGCTCCACCTCTGGACCCATGTGTCTCTGATCAGGAGTTCTGGTCGCAGAATCAGCACCGTCTTCAGGTGGAAAGCTACTGTTCAGTGTCACTGGAGAATCAGGTGGTTGTAGCTGATCTGGTTGATCTGTGGGAAGTGGGACAGCTTGCAGATGTCTCCGGTTCCGTCTTAATACAGCTCCATTCTCCGTTTCCACCATATACGACCTTGGCTCATGGCATTTGCCGATGACCTTTGCTGGGGTTTTCCAACTCTTTTCACCATCCAGTTTTATCCTGACGTCCTGTCCCGGTTGTAGTGCAGGAAGTGGTTGTGCAGAATGATGGCGATCATGGAAGAACCTGTAGGTTTCCTTTGTCTGTCTGTCCTTTTGTTGAATCTCATGTCTGTCCACTGGAGCAGCTTCCAACTTGCTCTCCAGCATTGGAAGTGTGGTTCTGATTTCTCTTCCCGTCATCAGTAGTGGAGGGCTCACACCTGTAGCAGCACTAGGTGTTGTTCTGTAGCACATCAGGGCCAGATGGGGGCCAGGCTGCTTCAAAATGTTCTTTGCAGTCTGAACCGCTCGTTCGGCAGCACCGTTCACCTGAGGGTAGTGGGGACTGGAAGTTGTGTGCACAAATCCATACTCTCTGGAAAAGTCCTGGAAGTCACTGGATCAAAAAGGCGTTCAATTCAAGATCAACTGGACTTTATTTGTAACAGAAGACGTTTCGCTTCTCATCCGAGGAGCTTTATCAATTCATGATGAGAAGCGAAACGTCTTCTGTTACAAATAAAGTCCAGTTGATCTTGAATTGAACGCCTTTTTGATTTATCATGTCCTGGATGACTGAGAATCTTCACCAGCAAGTCACTGGATGTAAATTGAGTTGCATTATCACTCACCAGTTCCAGTGGAATTCCCCACCTCACGAACATGCTCTTGAGTCGACTACTGACTTCACGACTCGATGTGGAAGACAAACGAACTATTTCAATGTCTCTGGAATAATAGTCCGTTACAATGAGATAATTCTTACTCTCATGCTCGCACAGATCTGCTGCTATGCGCTGCCAGGGCCCCCCTGGTAGAGTAGAAGTCAGGAGAGGTTCGTGCCTCTGTGTTGGTTTGTGTTCAATGCAGAATTTACATGTTGACACAGTCTGTTTAATCTCAGCACTGATGCCCGGCCACCACACGGCCATCCTGGCGCGTGCTCGGCACCGTGTTAGTCCTTGATGTCCTTTGTGTATCTCTGACAGCACCTCAGCTCTCTGCGCAGAAGGAATGACCAGCCGGTCCTCGAATAACACCAAACCATCAGCTTCTGAGAGATGTGCTCGTGCTGAATGGTAACGATGAAGAGATGAGTTCATCGCTGTTCTTGGCGGCCATCCGTTCCTGATGAACTTTATAATCTGCTGCAGTTCATGATCGTGCTGAGTTGCCTCACGGATCCTTGAGAGTCTTTGGGATGAGACTGGTGCATTCACCATAACTGATTCAACATGTGCCTGTACAATGTGATCTGTAGTCTCATCACTCACATGTCTCTGTGGCCTCCTGAATAGGGTGTCGGCTACTACCAACTGTTTGCCTGGAACGTGCTCTGCTTCCACGTTGAATCTTAAAAGTCGCATCAGGAGTCTCTGGCACCTTGGAGGGGCTTTGTCCAGGTCATAAGTGTTTATGAGTGGTACAAGTGGTTTGTGGTCTGTTTGCAGAACGAAACTGTCCATTCCCTGAACATAGCGTGCAAATCGCTCACACACCTGCTAAACACTCCTTTTCGATTTGAGAGTATCTTCTCTCTGCATCAGACAGCGTGCGGGAGCAGAATGCCACGGGCTTTAATCCATCCTTGTGTTCTTGTAGTAGAGCTGCTCCTAAGCCGTAGCTGCTTGCATCTGCGCTGATAACAGTTTTTCTACTTGCATCATAATATGCAAGAGCTGGGGCTGACACCAACATGGCTTTAACAGCTTTAAACGCCTGTTCTTGTGTGTCGTCCCATACCCACTTGTTCTCTCGTCGTAGCAGACTGGTGATCGGGTGTAGCTTGGTGGAGAGGTCTGGCAGGAATCTCCCCACATAGTTAATCAGGCCCAGGACCTGACGGAGCTCCTCCACATTTGTGGGACTCTGCATCTTTGTGATGGCTTCCACTTTCGTCGGGTCTGGTTTTATTCCTTCACCGCTGATGATGTGCCCAAAGTAACGAGTTTCTGCTTTGCTGAAATGACACTTTGCTTTGTTCAGCTTCAAGCCGCTGTTTTTGATGGTTTTCAAAACTGCATTCAGGTGGTTGTCATGTTCCTCTTTAGTCTGTCCATAAACAAGAATGTCGTCCATGACTACGACAACACCTTCATGGTCACTTAACAGTGTGGACAACTGTCTTTGAAAGATTTCTGGGGCTGACTTGATTCCAAATGGTAGCCGCTTATAACAGAATCTACCACTGGAGGTTATAAATGTTGTCAGTTTTCTGCTTTCTGCATCCAGAGGGATCTGCCAGAAACCACATGACGCGTCTAAGGTTGAAAACACCTTAGCTCCTGCCAGCTTTGGGGCAATGTCCTCCAAAGTTGGTAAAATGTAACGCTCTCTTTTCACTGCTTTGTTTAAGCGTTTTAGATCCACACAAATTCTTACTTGGCCGCTGTTTTTCTTTTCAACAGGAACCATTGGGGCGCACCAATCAGTAGGCTCAGTAACCTCTTCTATGACGCCCAAATCTAGCATTCTTTTCAGTTCTGCCTCAACCTTAGAAAGGAGAGGAAATGGGACACGTCGTGGCGTTGTCAGGCTGTAGGGCTCTGCATCTGCTCTCAGTTCTATTTTTACCGGGTCGCATTTTAGCAGGCCTATTTCTCCAAAAACATCCTCTAAGAGGTCTGTATTAATATTATTAATTCTCCTGACTAAACCCATCTTCCTAGCTACACTACCTCCCAACAGGTTATGAGCATAGGGTCCCTTTATGACTGTGACCCAGAATCTGTATTTCTGTCCTTTAAACTGACTTGTGGCCATGTTACATGCCCTAGGCATATTATTTATTTTAGTCAGGACACAATATTGTTTAGAGGTTTTGAGCAGAGGCATGAGCTGTTTAAAAGCTGTAGGATCCTAATTGACTACAGCTGGTGCTAATTAACCTGCTACAGGTGGAGGTAGTTGCTCCCTCTCTCTCTATTAGGTCCAAGCCACACAGCAGAGAGAGTTGAAGCAAGCAGAGGAGATCCAAGCAGAGGAGATCCATGCTACATGAGGAGCTGAGGTCCCAGCAGCCCCAGAACCAGATGCAGATGAAGGAGCAGCTGATCCAAGCAGCTGCAGCAGTCTGGGAAGGAGCAGTCTGAAGGAGCATCAGGCCTGATGAAGAAACAGCAGACCTGATGCAGGAGAAGCTGAACAGAGGTCTACAGCAGCAGTGAGTGAGATGAAGCAGACGTTGAGAGATGAAGCCGACATTGAGAGATGAAGCCGACGTTGAGAGATGAAGCCAATGTTGAGAGATGAAGCCGATGTTGAGAGATGAAGCCAATGTTGAGAGATGAAGCCGATGTTGAGAGATGAAGCCGATGTTGTGAGATGAACCCGATGTTGTAAACCTTGAGATGAAGCCGACGTGAGATGAAGTCGTGAGACCTGCTGTCGTGCTGTGAGAAGCTGGAGCTGATGACCTGCTGTAGTGTTGCAAGAAGAGGAAGCTGATGACTTGCTGTCATGTTGTGAGAGACTGGAGTGAGACATGCTGTCATGAGAACCTGGGTGCTGAGGACCGGAGCTGTGACCTGCTGGACTTAAAGTTTTTTTCTTATTAATCGTCCAGAAGCTGGATTGGAGAGGTCCAACATTTTCTTTAGAACTTCTTTCTTTTTGAGGACACAGGGAACCAAAATAAACACTTTTTTTGTTACCATCTTCTCTGTGTCTCGTGTCCCTGTATGGTATGTGCCTATGGGCCGTAACATATTATGGGGGCTTGTCCGGGATTTGAACGAGACAGGAGCTAATTTTTTTTGTTTTTCATCATTTTTGGTGAAAATAATAATGGGGGCTCGTTGAACCTGTAGAGTGAGTTGTTTGGACTGTCCGATGGATTTTTGAAGATTTTTTTGGAAGGTTTTTGTGGAATTTTGGACTTTGGTACTATTAGCTGGGAAAGTTTTTGTGTTTCTAGGGTGTAGAGAGTGTGCAGGTTTTATAGATGGATTATCAGGAGCGTTTGAGGAAGCTTAACGCTGAGCTCCACAGGAGAGCTGCGTATGATAGACAGATGATCTTGGAACAGTTGAGGGAGAGTAGACTAATTCTTGAGCGGGAGCAAGCTGCTTTAAGAGAAGAACAAATTCAACGTCAACTTGAACATCAAGCTTTTTTGAGAGAACAAGAGCTTAGACATCAGAATATTCAAGCTGCTAAAAGGGAACTTCAAATTACACAACTAAAACATCAAGCCACTCTGGTTAAGGAGAAAGGTCCTTTAAAGCAAGATGAATTTGATGATATTGATCTGGGTGACTGTTTTTTGTTTTTCTCTGAACCAGAAGACGTCCCAGTGAGCAATGTAGCAGAGGAGCCGAGCCTGACTGTCCAAACTGCTCCTCTGTGTACCCTTTCAACCAATTCACAGGAGGTTGTGAGTGTGATGCTGGATGTTGTGGAGCCTTTGGCTGGTTCAGCAACAGGGAGTGGATGTTTGCTGTCTGTAGGAGATGTTCTGTTGGAACCGTTTGTTGTACATGTTAACCATGATTGTGTGTTTTTTGACTCTCGATGCTTTGTTTGCAGGGTGCCTGATGACAGAGCTGGTGTAGCTGACATGGTATTACTGTCAAGTGATGGAAGCGGTGACACAGAGGTGAATGGTTTCCCTCTGATTGTCATGATTGCAATACACCCTGATCTTCAGACTGGCATCATGGATCAGAATGTTGGTGAGAGTGCTGTTAAAAAGAGGCCTTATGATGTGAGACCTGATAAGCGACGCCTTTTTGGGTTTCAGGTATTCTGAAGGTGACTGTTAGTTGTGTGTTGTGTGTTTTTTTTTTTTTTGCTTTGTTGTTAGTGTTGAGGGTGTAGGTGTTATGATTTTTTGGTTTCATTTACATGGGTGATGAGCGTGGTGTAGTATGGCTGCATCTCCCATGTAATTTCTTATGTGGGGGGGTGTTACATGCCCTAGGCATATAATTTATTTTAGTCAGGACACAATATTGTTTAGAGGTTTTGAGCAGAGGCATGAGCTGTTTAGAGGCTGTAGGAGCCTAATTGACTACAGCTGGTGCTCATTAACCTGCTGCAGGTGGAGGTAGTTGCTCCCTCTCTCTATATTAGGTCCAAGCCACACAGCAGAGAGAGTTGAAGCAAGCAGAGGAGATCCAAGCAGATGAGATCCATGCTGCATGAGGAGCTGAGGTCCCAGCAGCCCCAGAACCAGATGCAGATGAAGGAGCAGCTGATCCAAGCAGCTGCAGCAGTCTGGGAAGGAGCAGTCTGAAGGAGCATCAGGCCTGATGAAGAAACAGCAGACCTGATGCAGGAGAAGCTGAACAGAGGTCTACAGCAGCAGCCGCAGTGAGTGAGATGAAGCCGACGTTGAGAGATGAAGCCGACGTAGAGAGATGAAGCCGACTTTGAGAGATGAAGCCGACTTTGAGAGATGAAGCCGACTTTGAGAGATGAAGCCGACGTGAGATGAAGTCGTGAGACCTGCTGTCGTGCTATGAGAAGCTGGAGCTGATGACCTGCTATAGTGTTGCAAGAAGAGGAAGCTGATGACCTGCTGTCGTGTTGTGGGAGACTGGAGTGAGACATGCTGTCGTGAGAACCTGGGCGCTGAGGACCGGAGCTGTGACCTGCTGGACTTAAAGTTTTTTTCTTATTAATCGTCCAGAAGCTGGATTGGAGAGGTCCAACATTTTCTTTAGAACTTCTTTCTTTTTGAGGACACAGGGAACCAAAATAAACACTTTTTTTGTTACCATCTTCTCTGTGTCTCGTGTCCCGGTATGCTATGGGCCATAACAGGCCATAAACCTGCTTACACAGTGGACTTCACCTCCAGGGCTGGTGACCAGTGGCATTTTAGCTTCTGTGACTAATCTTGGGCTATTTAGCAGTCTATTAAATGTAGTCAGCGACATCACTGTTATGTCGGCACCTGTGTCGATTTTAAATCTGACCGTACAACCATTTATAGGTAATTCTACAAGCCACCCACTTTCTGGATCTGGCTGTTCTATTATAGCTGGCTTAACATTAGTTACTGCTCCAAGAAAAATCATGTCATCACTCTCTACTGAATTGTTAGAATATGGCACCTCTTGTTCTTTGCTGGGCATGGCTGCGTTTTTCCATGTTGTCTATTACAGCGTGAACATGTGAAGGGGTCTTTGGGCTCACTGGGCTCCGGTTTTCGCCTCCATCTTGCGTCGTTGTCGCTCTTTGATGTTTTAAAATGGCGTCCCCCTTGACTCATTGCGTCGACCATGTGTTCGACACGCAAGCTAGCACTCTGCTGCTTTATTTGTTCACTTTGCCTTGCTATCTGAATAGCTCGTTCCAGCGTGAGGTTTGCCTCCAACTGCAAGTTTTCAGAAATATTGTGGTCCAGTATTCCAATCACAATTCTGTCTCGAATGTGTTCGTCTTTTGTGCCTCCAAACTCAGTTTCGTGCTAGTTCATATAAGCTTCTGACGAATGCTTCAACAGGCTCTCCGGCTTTCTGCACTCTTTTATGAAAGCAAGCTCTGTCGTGAATAACATTTCTTCTTGGCACAAAATGGTCGCTGAATTTCGCCATTACCGTCGTATAATCTAACTCGGGATACGTCTGCTCGATTTCTTCATCAGCCGCTCTTTCCTCGTTTTCACTCTCGTACACAAACGAGTCATAAATAGCCCCCGCCTCTCTTCCCAGAGCATAAAGAAGCGTGTTAACTTGTACCTCTCTGCTCTCTCTGTCCAGCTTTGACGCTATTCTGTAGCGATCAAAGCGACGCCGCCACATCGGCCATTCTGCCGGGCGCGAGAAGTCGAAGGGTTCCGGTGGACCGAACTTTGCCATTTAACTCAGTAACTCACTCAGTAAGGCGTCCTGTCGGCCACTTCTGACACCATGTCATGAACGGCTGCTTCTGTGAAGAACGGGCGGTGGACTCACGAGGTAGCTTGGCGAACTCAGCTTTATTGAACTGCTAATAGCACGACATGTTAACGTCTCGTGTCACGCTCGGTTCACAACTAAACACCCACACTGCGCATGCTCAGTCTATCCTAGCTACGGCAACCCAACTAGGACATATCACCACACATCTTGTTAGCTGCTAAGGGCTGTATCTTTAGAGATATGATAAACTGCTGATTTGTTAATGTCTCCACCTCTCTCTGCTTCTCTCATAAAGCTCTGCGGTGCACGCACGGCTATATGAGCTCGGACACATGGTTTGTTTTAAGCAGTGGTGGAGAAAGTACTCAAACACTGTACATGTACTTAAGTAAAAGTACAAATAAACAGACAAAAATGTACTCTAGTAAAAGTAGAAGTACCATATTAATGTTTTTACTTAAGTAGAAGTAAATAAGTACTTGATTTTAAAAATACTTAAAAGTATTAAAGTAAAAGTACTTGCTGAATGTATTACCTAATCCAATGATCTACAATATCACAAGTGTGCATACTGTATGTATATTTTCTGTAATACATTAATAGTGTTGAGTCATTTTAATGAACAATGCTGCAGATAATACAGTACTGTACATGTTTTTATTGTGTTTACTCGGTGACACAGTTCACACTAGACTTGTGATTATGTGCGTCAGAATTTCAGGGATGACCTACAGAGTTAAATGACATTAAGCAAAATAAGAAAGATTATACCTGTGAAAGTTTTTATTTAACATGAAAGTTTTTATTTAACACAAATCAATGTGTCATTTTAACTGCAATGAGGTAAACACATTTAAGTAAAAGTTGTCTGACAGGAAAAAAAGGAGCATTAGACACAACTAACAAAGGAACATAGAATAGAATAGAATAGAATATATCTTTATTGACCTTGACATTGCACCGGGGCACAAAGACAACGTAATTGATTACGCACATTCATCATAGGATAGGGACGAGCGCACGAAGTCACAGCAGTATAAAAACCGCGCCACCACAATCAACAGATATGGAAAAGGGAATGACACAGAACAGGTAAGAACGTGGTATTCAAAAAAAGAATCTATCATAATTTGCCAATAGACACTCCATGATAAAGTCCAAAAAAACTCTACCAGCTTAGCACATTTAGACGGGACAAGATGCATTTATGACGGCAGGCGGGAGGAACAGTCTGTGTGTATCACTTCCAGATAAGAACAGTTCGCTGGTCTCAGAGCTCGGCTCCAACCGAGAACGCACACACAGAAACCTCTGGGGGGAGGGGGGGGGCAGCGGGTCCCTTCAGCCTCCCAGCTCAGGAGAAGATTTGTAGACAGCCTTCAGTCCAAGGCCAGATTAGATTTGTTGCTTTATTTTCCAGTCAGACCACAGTGTTCTTTTTACTGCAGTCTTCTAGTCCAGGTGCTGCTTCTGGGTCCAAATCGCCGAATCGAGTCAGGTTCCGAGCTAAAAAGATCCTTCCGTATGTGCCCTGTTTGAATCCGAGCGGCTGTAAACGAGTCCCACACACCGCAGGTCCGCGGCAGCCACCGCTTCTCCCCACCGTGTGGTTCAGCCCGCACAACAGCTGGGAAGGTCATTCAAAGCCTGGATCAAAGCATTTTTGCTGAGCAGGAAGTCTCGCCAGCACGCCGAACGCGGCGGTCCCCTCAGCCTTCAGTGGCAGGAGCCACCAGTATCCCAATAATCCACAGAGATTCCACGTCCCCGACAGAATGAGCGGACAGTTACATTAGCCTGCTCATCGAGTCCATAATGTAGCTCACCGCATGCGTGTCGAAAGGGCGCTCTGGCTCTCCCTGGCCAGTGCGCTTCGCGGAAATTTTTGTTATCGATAGTATCGATAGATGAAATGGCCCAGAAAACAGTCCACGCACATAAATCCATTCCAAATTGGTTCGAGCGAGCGCTGAAGAGTTATAGACGAGACAAATGCAGAAGCAGGGGGGGGGTAAAACCAGGAGCAAAAGGAGATGCGACCAGCCCTGCCGAGAGCGGAAGTAAGAGCCATCTTACATCTGATCATTTCAACTGCAGTTTGTCATTAACTCTAGTTAAAATACTGTCAAGTCAACCTTGTAATGGGTCAATAGTGAACAATATTTTACCTTCCTGACACCATTTTCAAAACTTGGACCCGAGTGTTGAGTCATTTGGAGACATCTCTTGTCCCAAGATCATGAACTGACACATTTTAATATTGCAGCAAGAATTTCTTGTTCAAGTTCAGAAGAAGTTGGTTTTCAAAGTTTTTTGAGTCCAGTCTGGCTCTTTTGGGAGAGGAAATCTGTCTGAACATCATGAACTGACACATTTTAATATTGCAGCAAGAATTTCTTGTTCAAGTTCAGAAGAAGTTAGTTTTCAAAGTTTTTTTAGTCCAGTCTGGCTCTTTTGGGAGAGAAAATCTGTCTGAACATAATCTGACTGAACAGTCTTTCAATAGTCTTTCAGTAATATTAAAATAGTCTTTGAATAATGTTTCAATAAGGCCATGGGTGTTGGTGTATTTTCTGGCAGAATCTCTGTGGTGGAATCCATTTTGAGTGTGTTAGTGGTGCTGTGGGTGCTCCCAGCTCAATGTATATACTAGAATATATGTCTCAGCTCTTCTTGAAGGCGGGTGTAATGTTACCTGTCCACTTTGCAGTGATTCAATGGACCAACTCCCCTCTTGACATCATTTCAAACTAACGACAAATCAAAAAGCTGCAACGTGAATGTAACTTGTAACACAACACATTATAGAAATGTAGTGTAGTAGTGTAGTAGAAAGTACAGATACTTCATGTAAAATGTATTGGAGTAAAAGTAAAAAGTACCCATGTTTAACTCTACTTAAGTAAAGTACAGATGCATGAAAAATGTACTTAAGTACAGTAACAAAGTATTTGTACTTAGTTACATCCCACCACTGGTTTTAAAGTGCGACTAAACCCAAAATTAACTTTTTTTTAGCTGATAAACTCCCTAGAATGTGTTTAAAATGTTATCTAGCACTATGGCTGTGTTTATTCTCACATAATTGTGCATATCTGTGTAAATTGGCAATATTTGGTCTAAAAATGTGTTTACGGTAGTTCTATGGGTTGAACTGGTGGATTACACCTTAATTTTCTTATTTGTGCAAACGCTCATGTGTGACATGTCTGCTCATGTGTGATGTCACACAGGTGGTTCAAGCAGAGCCAATCCCCTGCAGAGATGAGAAGTGCATACCTTATATGGAAGTGCTGCATTTCACTCCTGACAAGCGGTTTTATTTTTCTTTTCATTTTTTTAGGCCTTTGGTTTTGGATGGAATGGGTGGAATAGATAAATACATCTACATGTTTATTCTTTGTTGTTGCTTGGTGTATGTTGTTGGCTAGAGGTTTAATTTGTTTTAGGTTGTTGCAGGTGGAGGCGTAGCCTGGTTGATACCAGACCCATGTCCTTCACTTCGCTTTGGACTAGGGTCTGGCATCTCTGCCATAGACAACGATTTCTCCTGGAGATTTTTGAATGGACCAATCAGAGAACAGGAGGCAGAGTTTTGTTAGTTTAGCCTGACGAGGTCCAGGCTATCAGATAAATTGCTCAGAAACCACTCGGTGGATATTTTTTCTGCCACCAGTGTGTAATTATATGTCTTTAATTTACTGACTGTTGGCCTAGATGAAACATTTGAGATAAAATTCGATTTTTTATCATTTATTTTCGTAGCGCACCCGAGGCTGTTTGGAAAATATCAAACCGAAACTATTTAATATCCAGCAGATTTGACCATTTCGTGAATTGATTTAGGAACTGTTAAGCTCAGGAACACTTCTGATATAACGTCAGCTATGAACTATATTTTTTCTCAGCAGAGAAATAATAGTTTTTTACCTTGTTTTGATGAAAATTCGTTCGTGGCGGCAGCCATTTTGAATGACGACGTCAGTCGACATCGTTCAAAACTCCGCCTTCTGCTCTCTGATTGCTCAGGAACACTTCTGATATAACGTCAGCTATGAAATCTATTTTTTCTCAGCAGAGAAATAATAGTTTTTTACCTTGTTTTATTGAAAATTCCTTCGTGGCGGCAGCCATTTTGAATGACGACGTCAGTCGACGTCGTTCAAAACTCCGCCTTCTGTTCTCTGATTGGTCCGGTCAAAACCTACCGGAGACATCCTTGTGGATGGGAGAAATGCCAGACCCAGCAGTGAAGGGAAATGAGAATTGAGCGGAGCTGCGTAGGAATGGCGAGGGCCAGGCTAGTGGAGGCGTGAACAAAAGCACAACTCTACCTCCACCCCTCCTTGTCTCTTGACACGCCCATTTTCAGGGAGATTTTGGAAGGAGGAGTTACCGATCCACAGGGGTTTAGTCGCACTTTAAGGAAGCAGCAGACTGTAAAAACACTCAGTTCTGCCGTTTCACGGTTCATGCTCCGTTGTTTAAATGGTGAAAAAGATTTGTAGTTCAGACCTTTCGTCTGGACTATTTTCAGCATTGTCTACAAAAATATTTTTTCTGCCCTCGTCTGACAATTTAAATCCAAACTAGCTCAGAAAGAATTGTTATTTCTCCTCAGCAGCTAGCGGCTCTTCTTCTTTATATTGGCGGTTGGTAAACAACATATGGTGCGCATTACCGCCACCGACTGGTATGGAGTGTGGGTCAGAATGCTTAAAAAACAAAACAGAATTTTTTTTTTTTTCTTGTGTACGTGTTGTCTGTCCTAATCAAATCCTATTGATCAGCTTTGTTTTAATGAAGAACCTTATCAAAATGTTTACACTTTTACTTCCTGACTCTTTTTGTAGTATGTTTGTGATATTAAATGTTTCTTTAATTTTTCTAAATTCCTCCATCATGTATCTTCTTTCTCGCTCATAACTCTGACAAATTAAAATGACGTGCTCTATTGGTTCTGTCTCGCCACAATACTGACAATGTCCTGTTTCATGTTTTTGTATTCTGAATAATGTGCTGTTCAGTCCAGTATGTCCAAATCTCAGTCTTGTTACTAATCTCTTTTCTCTTCTGTTTCTCCCTCCTGCTCTCATCTCTCCCACTCTTCTCTGGATCTTAGAATACCATCTTCCTTTGTTTTCTTCATTCCATTCTTTCTGCCAATTTTCTTTCAGTTGTTGTTTAACAATGCTACCTGCTTCTGATTTGCTTGTAGTTATTATAAAGTTAACTTGTTGTGTTGATGCTCTTTTTGCGTTCCTCTCTGCTGCTTCATTTCCGTCAACCCCAATGTGTGCTGGTACCCACAGAAATGTGACTTCCAAACCCATCATCATTATTCTGAATAGTGTTTGTTGAATTTCTAAAAGAATGTCTGGTCTGCTGTCTGAGTGGCTGTGCTGTAAGCTTGTAATGATGAACTTGAATCAGAACAAATTATTGATTTTAATGGTCTGAGATCTTCTATCCACTGTACTGCTAATAATATTGCTAACATTTCCCCGGTGTATACTGACAATCCATTTGTAATCCTTTTAACGTGTTTCTTATGGAACTCTGGGATGATAATTGCAATTTCTATTTTCCCTGTTGTGTATTTTGATGCATCTGTGTACAGTATATCTGAATGTAACCATAATAGTTATTTATATATTTCTGTACTGTATGAGTTAAAAGTGATTCATTTTTCTTCTTTTCCATAAGTGTAAGATCTACTTTTGAATTTGGTAGTATCCATGGTGGTATTGTTGACAACGGTACTAATGGACTTATTGTTAGGTTTTGTACTTGAACTTCATGCACCTTCTGATCTATTACCCAACCAAAGCTTCCTGTTTCTCTCTTTGCCTTTTCCCAGCATGGTTTTAAAATGTCTAATGTTGGATGATCAGGGGTATTTCCTTTTAAGTTGATCCAGTAATTTATTGCTAGCTGTGTTCTTCTCAATTCTAAAGGCATTTCTCCCATCTCTACTTTTAAGTGCTGCTGTTGGGGTGGTTCTAAATGCTGCTGTGCAGATTCTTAGTGCCTGATGTTGGATATTGTCTAGTTTCTCTGGGTGAGTTTTTGCTGCAGATCTATAGATTACACTGCCATAATCTATAGTTGACCTGATCAGCCCTGTGTATATTCTCTTTAATGCTGTTCTGCCCGCTCCCCATTCATTTCCTGCCAAACATCTCATAATATTTAAGACCCTTTTACATTTATCAATAATTTTTTGTATGTGAATATTCCATATTAGTTTCTCATCAAACCACATTCCCAAAAACTTTATACTCTTAACTTGTTCTATTTCTTGATTATATAGTTTCAGTTTTATGACTTCTTTATTTCTTTTCCTTGTAAATATCATTGCCTTTGTTTTTTGCCACTGAAAATTTAAACCCCCACTTTATTGCCGATCTTTCTATTTCATTAATAGCCTTTTGTATTTTTACCACTGTAACTTCTATATTTCTTCCTTTTTTCCAAATTGCACCATCATCTGCAAAGAGTGAACAGCCCATCCCCTCCCCTCTATTTCTACAAAAACATAATTTATCATTACTGAAAACAATAAGGGACTTATTATGATGCCTTGTGGTGTGCCATTTTCTACATCATATTTCACATAATATTCTTCTCCTATTCTAACTTGTATTGTCCTTTTTGATAAAAAGTTTTTGATCCATTTAAACATTTTCCCTGCTAGCGGCTCTTCATATCTGCCATGTTTACTTGTTGTGCTAAAAGTCTCCGCCCAGCTCTTGCAGGCAGGAAGGAGGGGGCTGATGAGGGGCCAGGTGAGAAGGAGGGGGGCGAGTGGGAGAAAGAAGGCAGCAGGAGGATTTTCAAATACAAAACATATTGTTTATATCGATAAAGTCTCAACTTATATCGCAATTTTTTTTAATCTCGATATATTAAAAATATTGATATATATTGCCCAGCCCTAATATGGGATTAAAAAGACAAAACAAAGGATATTATTCACAGCTAAACTGCTTTCTTTCCTGTGTGGACAATCATGTGTGTGTTTAAATGTGACTTCTGTCCAAACCTGTGTCCACAAAGATCACAAGCAAATGGTTTCTGTCCTGTGTGGACAATCATGTGTGTATTTAAACTTGACTTGTCTCCAAACTTTTGTCCACAAAGATCACAAGCAAATGGTTTCTGTCCTGTGTGGACAATCATGTGTAAATTTAAACCTGACTTTCGTCCAAACCTTTTCCCACAACGATCACAAGCAAATGCTTTCTGTCCTGTGTGGACAATCATGTGTGTATTTAAATTTGACTTGTCTCCAAACTTTTGTCCACAAAGATCACAAGCAAATTGTTTCTGTCCTGTGTGGACAATCATGTGTAAATTTAAAACTGACTTTCGTCCAAACCTTTTTCCACAAAGATCACAAACAAATGCTTTCTGTCCTGTGTGGACAATCATGTGTGCATTTAAACTTGACTTTCGTCCAAACTTTTTTCCACAAATATCACAAGCAAATGCTTTCTGTCCTGTGTGAACTATTACGTGTGTCTTTAGATTACCCTTTCGGGTAAAACTTTTTCCACAGTCTTGACAACTAAACTGTCTCTGTCCTGTGTGAACTATTATGTGTGTCTTTAGATTACCCTTTTGGGCAAAACTTTTTCCACAGTCTTGACAACTAAACTGTTTGTGTCCTTTGTGAACTATCATGTGTCTCTTTAGATGACCCATTTGGGAAAAACTTTTTCCACAGTCTTGACAACTAAACTGTTTCTGTCCTGTGTGAACTATCACGTGTCTCTTTAGACTACTCTTTCGGCTAAATCGTTTTCCACAGTCTTCACAACTAAATGAGTTCTGTCTTGATTGTTTTTTCTTGATTGAGCCTCCAGTTTTCTTCAGTGACTGACTTGTCTTGTGAAATTGTTTCCCATGCTCAGTGAAGCTGCAAGACTTGTTGACAGTGTGTACATCTGACTCAGGAGCTCTTTCCTTCCAGTCTTTGTCATCGTCTTCAGGTTCTGACCCAGAGCCTGATAAGTCTTTTAGCTGAGAGTCAGAGTCATTCACACCATCATCATCATAACCATCATCATCCTCCACTTCACTGACTTCAGTCTCTGAAGAGCTGCAATCATCACCATAAGTATTTAGATCTGGGTTATTGGTAGTTTCTGCTCCTCCACTGTCCTCTCCACCAGTTGCTGCTTTCATCTGGTCAGCTGAGCTGCTGGTTTGAAGCTCTTCCTCTTTTGCTTGGTACTGATGAAGCCGTAAAAACAGAGGTTTCTCTTCATCTTCCTCACTCTTCAAAGGAACAGCAGTGACTGCAAACTCAGTGTCATCAGTCTCCTTTTTCACACAAAACTGCTCTCCTTCTTGACTGCTCCACAGTTCCTCCTCTTCCTCCTTTATGTTGAGGGTCTCTGGGTCCTGTTTGTCCACACCAAGCATCCGCACTTCAGGAGCTTCTTCTTTAATCAGCACCATCTGCTGTGCATCTTCAGGGGACACTGAAAACATGAACATCAGGCACAATTATAACTTTATATTTACACACTCAGTGGTGCTTGAAAGTTTGTGAAACCTTTAGAACTTTCTATATTTCTGCATAAAAACAAAGGGAAAAAAATGCCTGAACCAATTAAGATCCAGGCTACAGCATTTTGATCCAGTGCAAACATCTAATAGAGATATGCTGGTGAAGAGTCTCAGTCATCCAGGACATAATACAGAAAAAAGATGCATGCAATTTTTTATCTTAACAAGGTAAAATAAAACGTCATCAATTATTGATTTTCTATGAGGCAGTAATAATCTCTACTCTAAAGACAAGTACAATTTTTACAAATATATGCATGCATGTCCAAAAATGCAACTTGAGGTAAATTTTTTAATGTTGGCTAAGTTTCAAAGTAAGAATTATATCTTGCTAACGTAAAATTTATTCCTAGCTTTAAAGTGGATATTAAAGTGAGTAATTTAAGTAAGGAGCAGATATTGTAAGAATTTTTTTCTTCTTTCTGCACGCTTTTCATTCAATGTTTTTTTTGTTGATGAATTTGTTTTGTTTATTTTGTTTCTTTTAAATAAATGAATAAATTTATTAAATAAATAAAAAATTAAATGGCTTTAAACATCTGCTAAGTTCATGGCTTAAACCAACACAGACATACTCCTGTTTTTAGTATTTTACATTGCTTTATAATGTAGCTGTTTTGTTTCGTTGTTTAAAAATATATATATAATTTTCTTGTATTTTTCAATTTATATGCTTTTTTATGATTGTCTAATGTTGTACTGATAAAAATTTCCTAGAGGGCAAACTATATATTGGCTTCATGCGTTCAATCAAGCTGCGAAATCCTTTGTTTTCTAAAACTGATAGCTGTTAATCATTAATTACGATGACGTTTAGCAACTTCTTGGTCATATTTGAGCTCTATGGCTTCAGCGGTGTGTTCTTCTAGTTTAATCCAAAGCAGGCAGTCTGATATCGGTCAGACGTGCTCAATCTGCCCCGTTCAGTCTGCCCCTCCTCCAAGATGGGCAAACTGAGCGGGACAGATTGAACGCGGCTCACCGAAATCAGAGTGCCTGCTTCGGACTGAACGAGAAGAACACACTTCTGAAGCCCTAGAGTTCGAATGTCCAACATAAAACTAACTTTACTGCAGTTTAATGTGGTGCTATGTTTGATTAAGTTTGTTGTACTGTATGTCGCAATGGAGCTCCCTCCTCTTGGTACAACAGCTCTGCAGACATTGTACGTTGCTGTCTTGCTTTGTGGTGCTTCTAGTAGGGGTGGGCGATATGGCTCAAAAATTATATCGTGATATTTCAGAGCATTATCACAATAACAATAAATTTTGTGATATTACCAAAAACACAAATCAAATTTATTTATTTGACAAAATTACCTTAACACGTTGCTTTGCAGTATTATATAATTTTTTTAAAAACAAGGCGTAATTTCACTGAAATTACTTTATTTAATAAAGTATTCAGTCTCCAAGTATAAAAATAAAAAAATAAAAATGATCTGTTATTTAGATTGAAAAAGTCTGCACAAAATATAGAACAACAAAATCCACCACAAAAACTAAAATGCAGGTGTAGTTTCCTAAAACAACTAAATAAAATGAATCTTAAAATCTGTTTAGCATAAATGAAACCTACAACAAAATACCGGTATATGTTGCCTTTAAATGAGCTATAACTTCCAGAACAAGGTGATCAACTGACCCTGAAGCTTGTGGTGTTTCAGCTTCTGTTCCTGCAGGAATGATTCATTTTTCTGATTAATTTTTTAAAACTGATCTGTGTCTGATCACCTGCCTCTGGACTGTAGAACTCAGAGACAGGCTGTCTCTGAGTTCTACAGGTCCAGAGGCAGGTGATCAGCCAGCTGAGCCGCGCGTTTGTACCGACAGAGCGAGGGAGAGACGCAGCCTGCACAGGCGGCTCCGAGCGGGGCGGGGGGAGACAGTGGATCTGTCTGTACCTGTGTAGTTTAGAGAAGGGGGAGAGACAGCTGAGACGAGTTGTTTGTTTTTATCATTTTAGCTAGCTAGTACTGCACACAGACTGGTGGATAGGGGGTGCGCAATTCAAATTGGTCGTTTGAAGCGCTCGGATATTAAGGGGGCGGGGCGCCCCGACGTATTACGTCATGAAATTAGCATATCATGATATAACTTTTTTGCCCGGGCAAGCTTTTTTTAACCGGTATTACCGGGAACGATATAAGGCCCTACCTTCTAGTGTAAAATATTTTCACACAAGGGGAATGTTTCAATGAAAAGTTTGTTAGCCGTTAGCCACAGTGCTGCTGCTCAGTCCTCACATATTTACTCACGTTTTAGCTGGCTGCAAATTCCAGCCAGCATGCATAGTTGGGCCCCACATGGGGTTATTGTGGGCTACTTGGGTAATGAGTGGGCATGGGATTTATCTGGGCTAACTGCATGAGACCCATATGGTTATCCCATAAAGGAACCCATTTTGTTGGCCCTGTTGGGATAAATATATGGGTCCTATACAGCATTAATGTGGGCTAACTGGGAATGGGACAGAAATGGGCAATTTTATATGGGACCCATGTGGTTTTAGTATAATGGGCCCAGCATGGGAAGCCCATGTGGGCAGACTGTATATACCCCAAGTGGTATAAGAGTGGGCTGACGTTACATGGGTTGAACCTGGGCATGAATATAAAGGTCCCAGTTCATTTTTATGTGGGTTAACTGCGAATGGGACAGAAATGGGCATTATTATATGGGACCCATGTGGTTTTAATATAATGGGCCCAGCATGGGAAGCCTTTATGGGCTAACTGTATTTACCCCAAGTGAACTAAATGTGGGATGACCATACATGGCTTCAACCTAGGTATGTATATCCACCTCTTTCGCCAAAAGCTCATGTAGGCCGCCATGACAGTCCGGTGCCGCCCCCTCCCGGTGGTAAACTTCCGCCGGAACCCGGAAGTCCTGTAGTGTGTGGTTTGCTGTGAAAAACAAGCCAGGACACCAGTTTATTTTCTCTCGTTTTTTTTTATTTTTGGGGTTGTTTCTTGCTGGGTTAGAGGGTGTTACAGCCAGGTATACGTTTGAGCAACGCGCTGTTGTAAACGTGAAGGATCTACGTCCATCGGAGGAGCTGTCAGCTGCTCCTTCCTCTGTCTGACTCAGCCTCGGACCTGCTCTCGAAGACGTCGCGCTCCGATCAACTTTAGTTCGGTAAACAAAATATTCTATATAAATCATTTTGTGAAACCATGTCAGAACAATATCGGAGTATAACCGTCTGTTTAGTAGCTGTTTTTTTTTGTTTTTTTCATGATTTAGCGTCTGTACTGCTGTGATAATGCTGTGGTTAGCTTAGCATGTAGCTACTTTAAAGGCTAACTTCCAGACGGTAACACTCACAACAAAGTGCTGGTTCTTGAGCCTGGACTTTTTTTTTTGGCTGTGTTATTTTAGTTAAACTGTTATTTAGCTGGTTATATGATTGAGACAGTTTACACATCTTTTTTCAAAGACAGACCGTGTCAACAATGACTAGGCCTCAAAACCTGACCCGTCATTAAACCAGAGTTATTAAAGCACATTTAAAATAATGATGTAAATTAAAGAGGAGAAAAGTGCACATGAAGCTACATTTGTACTAAAATGTGAGTAAATAAAGAATTTACTTAACAAATCTGTCATTAAATAATATAACTGTGTGTTGCACACGTGTTTATACAGTATTATTTATATTTATTTATATTATTTAATGACAGATCTGTTAAGTAAATGCTTTATTTACTCATTTTAATACTAATACTGCACTGTACACACTGTCTATGACAAGACAAGTTTTCTTTTTCTACTTTACAGAAGACTGAAGCCACGAGATCCATCCAGGGATAAGATCCTACATTAAGTAAATGCTTTATTTACTCATTTTAGTACAAATACTGTACTGTACTGTTCACACTGTCTATCACAAGACAAGTTTTCTTTTTCTACTTTACAGAAGACTGAAGCCACGAGATCCATCCAGAGATAAGATCCTACATTAAGTAAATGCTTTATTTACTCATTTTAGTACTAATACTGTACTGTACACACTGTCTATGACAAGACAAGTTTTCTTTTTCTACTTTACAGAAGACTGAAGCCACGAGATCCATCCAGAGATAAGATCCTACATTAAGTAAATGCTTTATTTACTCATTTTAGTACTAATACTGTACTGTACACACTGTCTATGACAAGACAAGTTTTCTTTTTCTACTTTACAGAAGATTGAAGCCACGAGATCCATCCAGAGATAAGTTTGTACACCTGGGTCCAGTCTCAGATCTACACCTTGGATTCCTGTGGAGTTGGCTGAAATCGGACAGTTCCACATGAAGAGAAATCTGTTCAGTTTGCTGGTCTCCATCATTGCTTGTTGAATTGGTTTTGATCTTTATTTTATGCCAATTCATTTTCATTAAGACAACACCACCCACAGTTGTCATATTGTACACTATTCAGTTTCAACCGTTTTAAATGTATAATTATAGCTTTTAATCTGAACTTTGTCAGTCTCCTGGGTGATGAAAACTTATAAGCTAAATGAATGTTTTTATGCTTTGCACATGTGAATAAAAACACTGGCCTAAGAACAATCAAGACCTTTACTTTTTATTTATGTGTATTACTATGAGTAGTATGGGTGACATCACAATGAAACTACTTCACATTATTAGACATTGAACGGTGTATTTTAATTATTGAAATAACAAAAAGAACAAATGTAAATGAACAGCAGATTTATTTATAGAAGATTTTAACTCGTTTGTTGCTGTGTAAGACTGCACAAAACTTCTGGACTTCTGGAAGTCGAGTTTCCATCCATGTCCTGGGAGTCTGCTGGTGATTGAAGATTCTACGACCTGAGAGAGGACCTTAACACAGAAATTTTTAGATATGGAGTACATAATTTCTGTTTTTTTTTTTGTATATAATATATATACTACACACCATGAATGTTTTTGTTGAAAAGCTTATGTAATATTGTACGTATGAAATCAACTGAATAATGACTTCTTATTTTGTTTTATTCAACCACAATGTAACAGGTTCTTTAAATGGCAACACATGGTTTTCTCAAAACAAAAATGTACATATTTCATATTATCTTGTCTTTGAATATTGCAGAAAATATATAACTACTGTACTTTATCATCAACTTGTTAATTAAACAGCATGTGTTTCAACTTTGTACATTTCACTTGTGCTGTGACATTTTCAACAAATTTTATATTAAATGTCTGCTTTCATTCACATCACAGACTTGAACTCTGACTATATTAATGTCTGGCTGTGATCTAAATATTCTGATATCAGATGTCATGTACCTTCCACAGTGTGTCCAGTCAGCCTGTCCGTGAGCAGTGAGATAAGACGTTATCTGTGCTTCACATGTCACTACTCACGGACTGAGCAGTGACAGCTGAGGCACAGTTAACGTCTTATCTTCGCAGTTAACGTCTTATCTTCGCAGCTTTTTAAAACATCCTTGGAACGTATCCACCTTTGCTGTGCTGCCATTTACGTTAGGTAAAGGTAACTTATGTGTAAATAAATAAATAAATCGCTAGCAAAGACGTTACCCCACAAACGTGAACAAGAGCGCGGGACCGCGGGCGGAAGTACACCCCCGGCTTCCGCTATGAATTATGGGTAGTGGCGGGAAATCGAAAATAAGGTGGATAGGCCCGAGTTCATTTGTATGTGGGCTAACTGGGAATGTGAAAGAAATGGGCAATATTATATGGGACCCATATGGTTTCGGTATAATGGGCCCAGCATGGGAAGCACATGTGGGCTAACTGTATTTAACCCAATTGTGATAAGTGTGGGCTGACCTTACATGGGTTGAACCTGGGCATAGATATATAGGCCCAGTTAAATTTTATTTGGGCTAACTGGGAATGGGACAGATATGTGAATCAGTATATGGGACCCATGCGATTTTAGTATAATGTGCCCAGCATGGGAAGCCCATGTGGGATAACTGTATTTATTCCAAGTGGTATAAATGTAGGATCACCTTACATGGGTTCAACCTGGGCATGTATATATGAGGGCCCAGTACATTTTTATGTGGGCTAACTGGGAATGGGACAGAAATGGGCATCATTATATGGGACCCATGTGGTTTTAATATAATGGGCACAGTATGGGAAGCCCATGTATGCTACCGTATTTTTCGGTGTATAGGTCGCACCTTTTTATGGTTTTTTCAAGGCCTGCGACCTATACACCGGTGCGACCTATTTATGGAATTTTTTTTCATATTTTTAGACCAATTTTTGGCTGAGTTATGGCCCTTTTTCCCTGTTGCATAAAATGGTGCAGTACCAGTTTCGGCCACCAGGGAGCAGTGCAAGTGCAGTACCAGTTTCGGCCGCTATGATCGCTAAAGAGGCCTGTACCGGTATTCTGCTTTATTTACAGATTTATTTGGGTGTAGCGGTAACTGTCAAAGTGCATTCCAATCAGCTGCACCTCCAGATGCTGCATCTTTCAGCTCACAGTCAGCTGCACCTCCAGATGTTGCATATTTCAGCTCACAGTCAGCTGCACCTCCAGATGCTGCATCTTTCAGCTCACAGTCAGCTGCACCTCCAGATGCTGCATCTTTCAGCTCACAGTCAGCTGCACCTCCAGATGCTGCATCTTTCAGCTCACAGTCAGCTCCACCTCCAGATGCTCCAGATGCTGCAGCTATCCTGCACTGGTTTCCACAGCAACTGCAACTCTGAGCAGATCACCTTCAGCTGCAACTGATTTGTCATTTATTAACAAAAATTAAAGTGAGACACAGTCTTACAAAAAAGGCAGCCAACAAACATTTTTTTAGGAGTCTGTAGTTTAATTTTAATGATGTTGGTGGTATTTACATTTTGAAATAAGCTGATTTGTAATAATTTATTAACAAATATCAAAGTGAGACACAGTTTTACAAAAAAGGCAGCCAACAAACATTTTTTTAGGAGTCTGTACTGGTAGTTTACCGGTAATTTTAATGATGTTGGTGGTATTTACATTTTGAAATAAGCTGATTTGTAATAATTTATTGACAAAAATTAAAGTGAGACACAGTCTTACAAAAATGGCAGCTAACAAATGTAGGTGCGACCTATACACCGGTGCGACCTATTTGTGGATGTTTCCAGTTTATTGATAAATATTAGACACTGCGACCTATACAACGGTGCGACCTATACACCGGAAAATACGGAACTATATTGACCCGAAGTGGGATAAGTGTCTGATGACCTTACATAGGTTAGCCTTGGCATGGATATATAGGCCCCAGTTCATTTTTATGTGGGTTAACTGTGAATGGGACAGAAATGGGCATTATTATATGGGACCCATGTGGTTTTAATATAATGGGCCCAGCATGGGAAGCCCTTATGGGCTAACTGTATTTACCCCAAGTGAACTAAATGTGGGATGACCATACATGGCTTCAACCTGGGTATGTATATAGGCCCGAGTTCATTTGTATGTGGGCTAACTGGGAATGTGAAAGAAATGGGCAATATTATATGGGACCCATATGGTTTCGGTATAATGGGCCCAGCATGGGAAGCACATGTGGGCTAACTGTATTTAACCCAATTGTGATAAGTGTGGGCTGACCTTACATGGGTTGAACCTGGGCATAGATATATAGGCCCCAGTTAAATTTTATTTGGGCTAACTGGGAATGGGACAGATATGTGAATCAGTATATGGGACCCATGCGATTTTAGTATAATGTGCCCAGCATGGGAAGCCCATGTGGGATAACTGTATTTATTCCAAGTGGTATAAATGTGGGATCACCTTACATGGGTTCAACCTGGGCATGTATATTTGAGGGCCCAGTACATTTTTATGTGGGCTAACTGGGAATGGGACAGAAATGGGCATCATTATATGGGACCCATGTGGTTTTAATATAATGGGCACAGTATGGGAAGCCCATGTATGCTAACTATATTGACCCCAAGTGGGATAAGTGTCAGATGACCTTACATGGGTTAGCCTTGGCATGGATGTACAGCTAGTCCCCGATTTACGAGCGAGATCCGTTACAACGAGGCGCTCGTAAACCGGAAATCTCGTAATTTGGAACGGCCGCCACGCTTCTCGTAAGTCCGGAATTTCGCTCGTAAATTGGAACGGTTTTGCTAGCGCGACTACGAACACTCGTTTTTCATCGAAAAACTGCTTATGAGTGCATAAAAATGATCGGAAACGTGTGTCCACATGTTTAGCTAACGAACTGTGGTGAAAAAACACAGGAAAACTCAGTATTTTTTGCGTTTTTTCCAAAAATTTGCCAGCTCGTAAGTCTGGAACCTCGTAGATCAGAGCGCTCGTAAATCGGGGACTACCTGTATAGGCCCCAGTTCATTTTTATGTGGGCTAACTGGGAATGGGATAGAAATGGGCATCATTATATGGGACCCATGTGGTTTTAGTATAATGGGCACAGTATGGGAAGCCCATGTGTGCTAACTATATTGACCCCAAGTGGGATAAGTGTCAGATGACCTTACATGGGTTAGCCTTGGCATGGATATATAGGACCCACTTCATTTTTATGTGGGCTAACTGGGAATGGGACAGAAATGGGCAATATTATATGGGACCCATGTGGTTTTNAAGTACAGAGTGGTCCGTCTGCAAAACGCTCCGCCGAACTTTTCGCCAATCGCTACCTCTTCGGCTCCATCAGGTAAATAAATAAACTATGAACTACATCTCATACCAACATTAAGGCAGCTAACAAGTTATACTCCGCTTAAAGCGGTAAGTCAGCTCAAATACAAACACGATGCTAACGTTAGCTTGTATTTTTTTCTTCTTAGACAAACGACCTGAAATGGCTTCACAGTGTTCACCAGTGACTGTCCAAGGTAAAAACGTCAGTGTTAACTGAATGAAGAGTGCCACAGAACTGTTACAGCATATGTTGTGAAAAGGTTGCATCCCTTTTCAGATGTGAATTCAACCATGGATTGCACATTGCACTCAAATCCAACACTTATTAACATTCTTAATCCATTTAAAGTTCTCTGTGTCTTTTAAAATGTTTTAATGTCTCTAGTTTTCATTATTATATAATTTCTGTTTATGTTCTCTTCCATTCCATTATGAGTGAATGTCACAGTTTGAAGAATTATTGAATAGGTTAGTTAGGCAATAACAACAGAGCTAATAATTGTACACATTCTCAGTCTTAAAAATGATTTAATAATCTCTTTTTACTGATAAAACTGATAAACCTGTTGTTTGTTTAGGAACTTCCTGCAGTCTGTTCAGAAAGTCTCCACTGGAGGAGCGTTTTGCTGAGGAAGAGGCACAACATAATGTCACAGCTCCATGTCCATGAAGAAACAAATGGAGAGAGGGCTGCAGATACCAGGACATCCCACCAGCTGTTCTGTCTGAAGATCCTGCTGCTGCTGGTGGAACCAGGTTAGCCCATCAGTGGGAGCTCAGTAACATGACTGCAGCATCAGACACTGGACAATATTATATGTATAATAATAATAATATATGTTGGTGAGTCCTCCATGTTGGCTCTAATCTGCCCTGTGAGAAATTCATAGTAAATGTAACAAAAAGGAAAAAGTTCATAGCATTAAATTCAAACAGAAGTTCAAATTATTTCATCCTGAAATAACTCTGGCTAACTACTGTAGCTTTTTTATAACATGGAGTTAAACTCAAAGTAGTCTCCTCAGATAAATAGTGTTACCATTATTTTTATATTAAAGTTTCTGTTAACTTATTATTTTTATATTTGATTGTTTCTGTTCAGTGCCCTGAGACAACTTCTGTTGTGACTTGGAGCTATATAGTATAAATAAACTGAACTGAATTGAATTGACACGTCTTTTTGTAACCCCGCCTACAAAAAGAATCGGAATCGAGAATCGAAAAGAATCGGAATCAAAACGAAGAATCGGAATCGGAACCGGAATCGCTCAAATTCAAACGATGCCCAACCCTACTTATAACTCAGTTTTGGGGCTGATTCCCAAGCGTTTTACACCGGATGGGAATAGAGGTGTCTTGTCTATGAATTAGACTAGCAATTTTTTTTACCTCTGTTGTTGGGCTGTGAGGTGTTTTTGTCAATTTACATACATTTGTGTGTCTTCTGTCAGAGACTTCAAGGGAACCCCCTACTGTTAAGGTGTGATCTGTCAATTTACATGTATGTGTTACCTCAGCTTGCAACCAACATATGTTGGTGCGTGACTCCTGTTGAAAATCCACGTGCACACAGTCTGGTTTTGTCAGATTTCAACTTTCTAAAACTTATGGTGCGGACCTGCAGCTGTTTTCCAAGACGCATCCCACCTGATGAGAACAGAGGAGCCTCACTTGTGAATTAGATTAACAAAGACTTTGACAGGTCCCTGGTATCAATGTGTGAAGTGTGTTTTTTGTCAATTTACATACAGTAGGATGTGTGTGTGCTTTCTGTAAGCTCTGCTTTTTCACACACTGAACTTTGAATGGGTCACAGGCACGTGTTATCCCAAATATGTGTGTGTGTTAGCTTCCAATTTACCTAGTTTGGTGTGTATCAGTGGCCCAGCTTGCTTATAACTTCTCTCTCCCTCTCACAGTCTCCAAAGAATTGAGAAAGCTTATCGGATGATGAGCGAAACGTCTTCTGTTACAAATAAAGTCCAGTTGATCTTGTATTGAACGCCTTTTTTGACCCAGGAAAATATCATTGAAAGCACACATATGGGTTTTACATGGGCCTCATGTAAGTTAACCATCTGGGAACCACTGAAAGCCCAGTCAGGGCCCATTAAAATCTATCTGGGCAAACCCATGTGGGGCCACCATGGAAACCGTGGACAAACCGTGTATTACCCATATTTTTAGCCCAGTTGGGACCCAGTTTAGTCCCAGGTAGATATTCTTCAAGGCACACACATGGGTTTTACATGGGCCTCATGTATGTAAGTTAACCATCTGGGAACCACTGAAAGCCCAGTCAGGGCCCATTAAAGTCTATCTGGGCAAACCCATGTGGGGCCACCATGGAAACCGTGGACAAACCCACTTATTACCCATATTTTTTAGCCCAGTTGGGACCCAGTTTAGTCCCAGGTAGATATTCTTCAAGGCACACATGGGTTTTACATGGGTCTCAATTAAGTTAAACATCTGGGTCCCACTAAAAACCCAGTCAGGGCCCATTAAAATCTATCTGGGCAAACCCATGTGGGGCCACCATGGAAACCGTGGACAAACCCACTTATTACCCATATTTTAGCCCAGTAGGGACCCAGTTTAGTCCCAGGTAGATATTCTTCAAGGCACACACATGGGTTTTACATGGGTCTCATTTAAGTTAAACATATGGGTCCCACTGAACACCCAGTCAGGGCCCATTAAAATCTATCTGGGCAAACCCATGTGGGGCCACCATGGAAACCGTGGACAAAACCTTTTGGGACCCATGTTTTTTGCACATATGTATACCATATGGGGCCCACCTGTGCATGCTGGCTGGAATGAAATGGATTTCTTGAATGTGAAAAGGGTCTTATTACTCTGAGTTTAATGAGACGTGCCTCCATTCAGGAACTCCATTCCATAGTTTGAAGCCAACTAGCAGTGCAGCCAGAGGGGAAACACATGTGGAGAAGTTTCAGCATCATGGATGGAAAATCTCTGCAGGTTGGATCGGAAAATCCTAGACATAAATTATGCTAGTATTGGAACCCGATACTGGATTGGATCTGCATCATCCCTAGCTGAGGGAGGTGTTTAAAGCTTGTTGTGCATTGTTTTGTGTTTATATACAGTACATATGTGGAAACTTCTGGTTGCATAAGTTTAGTCTTTGTTAAAACTAAACTGATTTTGTACAAAGTGTTTAATGGGTTGTGTAATTTAAAGGACAACACCCACCGTGACAGTAACAATTCACCATATTGGACAATTACTGTAGTAGAATATGATGTCTATTTTCATTTTTGCATTTTGGCCATGCAAGTGTAAAAAAAAACCAACAACAATGGAGTTTCCGGAAGCATCCGGAAACTCCTCCGAAGATTGCCGAACTCCTGAGTGACGCAAAAAAAGGATCTCAGAAGGCAGTCATCGCAGCTGCTGCAGCGCACATATAAAGCTCAGACCTGGACAGCTCAGAACCGGACACTGAGCTCGACCCACACACTCGTACATGAGAACCGACAGTCATCGCAGCTGCTGCCGCGCACATACAGACCTCAGACCCGACAGCTCAGAACCCGGACACTGAGCTCGACCCACACACTCGTACATGAGAACCGACAGTCATCGCAGCTACTACCGCGCACATACAGACCTCAGACCGGACACACAGCTGAGACACATATTATGCTAACTAGCATAGCATTAGGCTAACCAGCCACAAGCTAGCGACACTTATTTTCATGAAAAAGTGGCATGAATATTACCAAACTATGGTGCATTTAAAAGCCTGCTCTATTATTCATTCTGTTCTGATGTCAAAAATTAAATTTATATGTTTAAAAAGATGATTAAGTTAACATTGTTAGGAAAATATGGTGCCATATGAAAGATGCCTGATGCTTTTTGTTTTCACTTTGGGGATTGTTCAAGCCTGAGTTGTTTGTAGTTGTTTTTTATTTATTTATTTAATAAGGGGCAGATTATCCTTAACCACTAAGGGAGTGGATTTTGTTGTCTTTCCCATTATGCTGAACGGTTTTTTAGTTTTCCAGCTGCACCTA
>JBBPBX010008287.1:4824-17478 GCA_038048925.1 Garcialebias charrua | reverse complement strand
TATATATATATATATATATATATATACACACACACACACATATATATGTATGCACATAATCATTACACAGGTTGTGTGACAGGTTATTGCACAAGTAGTGACATTGAGATTGAATTATTAGTTATTACCAGTTGTTCCGTGTTATTTATTGATTATTTATCCACTCCACCCCCTACTTACTGCTTGTAAGAAAATAACATGTTCAACACATGACTTTGCCTTCTTATTGATGTATTATCACCCAAAATAATGTGTATTTTGGTTTAAGACAGACTCCAGTTTTTTATTTTAACCATTTTATTAAAAACAAATTTGATGATGAAGTTACATTACTGTAGAAAACGTATGAGTCAAGCTAAATGAGGCACAAGATTTAAACACTGTTTAAATTATAGCATTACATCTTCTGACTGTCACAGCTTCCTTGACTGCTCTTGGAGATTTAAAAACATCTAATCAGTCAGACAAAGGTAACTGATGAAGCAGCTCTTCTGTTCAACCATCCACACAGAGGGTTTCCACATGGATCACCTGTCCTTCGTCCTCAGTGCATCAGTGGAACAACTTGTTTGGTGTTTGGATCCGATCTCAGCTCACAAACATCCAGGCTGGACCAGCTGTCTCCCTCCTCATCATCATCACGACCTGCGGTGTCCTGCACAGTGAAAGAAAACATCTCTTATTAAGGGCTGCTACAAACAGTGATGTTCATAAAACCATATAGCAGACATTTGTTGAATATAAAGAGTTTATATTGTCCGATATTAAACAGGTTTGACTTCTGCTCAAGTTTTGTACACAAACTTGAATTAAAATAACTTTTGTTTCTAAATCTCCTGCCTCCTTGTTTGAAACAAAACTGTCAGGTGGCTTTGACTTTACACTCAAACAGTGGAGCTTCTGGCTCTTCCTCATGGACTGGAAACACTCAGCCCTAACTGTGACTTCTCCAACCTCCTTGTTTGAAACTAACATTTGTGTTAATCAAAAACATTGTACAGACTAAACACGTTTACTCAACAAATTTGCAAGGTTAACTACTGTACCAGTATGTTAGCTGTGTTAGCCTGCAGTTTGGTGAACTGAAAACAAATACCGACTTACCTTCATAGTTATTTATGTAGTTGGACACATAAAGCTTAAATCCTTTGTCCTTCTTAGATGTGGGCGCTTTAGAGAAGGTATGAATTATTCTGTACACATCATTCACAGTGATTGTCGGCAAGTCCTGCAGTGATCTCGTGAAAAACGCCATGGCTAATACAGTGTTGTCCGCAAACCGGAAGTGCGCCGTACTGGTAATGAATGCGGAAGTAATGGAACAGAAGTCCGTGGCATATAGGCTATTGTTTGCTCGAGATTATAGCAAAGACGTGTCTCAGTTTACCTGTTCCTTAATAAGAGTACTTTAATGGTTAAAAAAAAAAAAGCTTAAAGACCGTGTAAAGTAAAATTAAATGTGTGTTTTGAGTTTGTCACACGGCATAAATATGTGTTATTAATCACCCATATAAATCTGACTGATTAAAAACATTGTTTACCTTATAAAATTAAGTCTCAAAAATAATGAAAAAACATAATTGTGCCCTGGTCTGAAACGCTGGGGGCGTGTCAGCGCGTGGGCGTGGTTTCAGCGCAGTACTGCGCCCGTGTCCTGCCCAGTGAAGAACTGCGGTAAAGTGAGGATGTTCGCGAATGCTGGCAGCCTAATTGGAGTTCTCCAGCCCTACTCATTTGAACCTCCAGAGCCAGACTCAGACTCTGAGTCAGACAGTGACCACTGTGACGGTCGGCATCGTTCTTCACAGCCTGAGCTGTGTGTGGAGAGGCAGACAGGTGCAGCAGAGATCCAGTAAACCTGCTCTGTTTTTATCTGAGTTCTGGCTGTAACAGCAGCTCCTTTTTCCAAGAGTTACGCTGTTTTTAGTGCACAAACAACTCTGGTTTTGTTTTTAAAGTTGAGGACACAACTATAATTCATAACTCCGCTGTTATGTGTTTAATAATAAGCGCTATTTTAGAAGATGAGCGGACTCGCTGCACCCGGTCCGACCCGGTCACATCGCATGCGGGGTCTGTGTTGGTGATTAAAATATAGAGTAATCACGTTGATAACTAAGTATGCAATGGACCTGTCACATTTTCTTAGCAAAAAAGGAGCTATAGCTATTGCTATCTGATGCTATCTGCGATTCGCGAGTGAACGGCTCCACCGAGGCAAGAACTAATTTATACAGCTGGAGCTGCAGGGGGTGGGGCTTTAGACCGCGTGACTAAACGCAGTCACACTTAAAACACGCCCAAAAAATCCTGAATCAGACATATCGTTATACACAGTTTGATCTTTAACTCCAAAATTAATTTATCTACAATTTTGAGACTTTTTACTCATTTACAACATTACAATTATGACATTTATAATGTTTATTGAAGAAAATATTGAAATTCACTTTACACGGTCTTTAATTTCGCCTGCCTGCCAAAGATAGATTACGAGCTACCAAAAATCTATTATGGCTCGTAATTTAACAAGCAGGCAAAATTGAGCTTTTTTGACCATTAAAGTGTATTTATTAAAGAAAAAGGAAACAGAGACACACCTTTGCTATAATCGCACGCAAATTAATACCGGTAATTGTTTTAGGTGTTAATCTTGTTAAATTTTGTTAAATTACAAGCCATAATTTATTTTTGGCCGCTCGTAAGTGAAATAGAAAATGTTATAAGATGATTTAATGGCACGACCTAACAATAAACTCTGTATTCATTTTAGGGAATTTTCCAACCTTTATTTATACAGGTTCGTCTCATTGAACCTCATTTCTAATCATTTTTAGACTCAGACTCATTTACGAGAAAAACCTGTAAATCTATATGGTATCCAATGTTATATCTCCATTTTTTTTTATTCCTATACTGTATCCTTAATTTTTACTATCCGTAATTTTTGTGCGTTCTCAATTACTTTCACTCATATCTTATATCGCTGATAATATATTGTTCAGCTGACAGTAATGATATTGACTTCAATAAATAAAAATAATTAAAAATGACGGAAATCCGTCGCGGGGACAGAAAACTTTAATGCGTGAAACTACAACTAAAATCATGACATTGAAAAGCAGGAATGTTTAGATACAAACCTAATCTGTGATGCAGAACTTCTGTGTTAAAAACAGCATCTTGGGTTTTGTTGTGTTGCAGTTTGTCCTTTAAACGACATCGTTCCTCTTTATAATCTGAGACTGTTGTTGTTTCCATTTCTTCCGTAGCCACTTCCTCTCGTTGTTTAGCCTGCTGTCTCCTCATCTGTTAGCTAGTTTCCTTAAAATAATAGATACAGTACCGGTACAGATGAACCGAACTAAAGAAGATAAAATTACTACAAATGTTACAGAAAATTAACTCGTACTTTTTTCTAAAAGTACAGCACCACACCTCTCATTTCTTACCTTTGCTAGCGTAAACAGTGTCCACTTGCCAGATAGAGTCGAGCTTTTACTTCCGGTGTTACACCAAATTCTGTCACCTATCAAATTCTGTGACAACAGGGGGCGACTGCTTACATTCCTCTGGGACAACATTCATTTAAACCCAAAATAGCCGTTTAATAAATCTGTAAATGATTAATAAATGTTTCCATGGGGCTTTGTTGGGAGGGAGATTGGGTTACAAAACAGTTTTTAATATTCTAATGCCTTCTTTTAATACCCTAACCTTACTGTAATTTCACATAAATATTATCACAGTTCATCACATCTACGTTTTGGAGTTCTGCCACCTCCTCACTACAATCTGGGGGGCATTTAACATAACATGGTGGGACCCTCAAACAGCCAGTATCACAGTCCACTGTGGTCACAGAATTTGATAGGTCACAGAATTTGGTGTAACACCGGTTCTTCTGGTGTTTCAGCTGTGCAGCGGTATTATTTGTTTCGCAGCGACGCCAACTGTTTAAGAGAAGAACTGCAGTGAGTACAGCATGTCTGAAAGACAGAAAACTGTCAGCGGAAAGTAGAACAGATAAATTGAAAATGCATCATCCTCTTGTAGGTTCATTTTTGGGAGTTGGCAAATAATTACTTGGTGCAGGTGTGGAGTGTGGTTTATTATAATGTAATACGTGTGTATACTCTAAGTGCGTTTTTCTTTAAAAAAATCTAATTAAAATGTATACATGTTTGCTCTATCAGTTATTTTGAAGTGTGCATATTTAAAAAATATTTTAAATGTCCTTATATGTTTTCTTTCTTCTTCATAATTCTGACATTTTAATGTTTAACTCCCATTTTTCTGTATTTTATGCTTTTGTAATTTGAAGTGTGTTGCTCCTGCATGTCCAAATTTTAAACTTTTAAATCAAAAAGTAAAAAATACAGCTACCAGACTTTTTTTTTTGCCTGTGCTTTCCCTGATTTTATGCTCTAGACAGAGTGTTGGATAATTAGTATTCTGCGCTTTTCGTGGATATTTTAAAATGACATCACACATTAGACTATTGATGTATTTAATATTTAAAAAATATTTTTGTCCCCTTCTTATTTTGTTATTATTTGACATTATTATTTGGCATCATTGCAACCAGCCTATAATTTTCTGGTTTGTTTTCCTGGTTTGGCTCTTGGTACAATGACTGACTCCTTCCAGACTTTATTGTACAAAGTCAAGGTTATTAATGCTTTACTAAGATGCATTGTGGACCAGATCTGATCTTTCCCTGTCTTGTTTTGTTTGTTTGTTGGATTTCCTGAGTGCTCAAATCAGTTCTGTCTGTGTGTACACAGTTTATTAAGTAAGTTTGTGCATTTCATCAATATTCTGTAGAAAATCTTTGCATCTTAATTTTGGGGCCGCCCCATCTTTCATTCTCTCGTCACTAATATTCATTCAACCTTTTTTCATACAAGTTAATCCCATTGAGCTTCAGGGATTCATTTTCAAGAGAAACCTGATTTTAAAAGTGATGACAACAGTGGACAACAAAGTCAATCATAGACAATCATAAAGGATGGATACAAATTGAGAATAACAAGTGAAAATAAAAATGTATTAAAAAAGTTACACAAAACAGCTAGGTTGTAAGGTGATGTAGAAAACTAAAAACAGGAACATGTCTGCAATGGTTTTTCCCATGAACTTAGCAGATGTTTTAAGCCAGAGAGGTCAAGGTCGAGAGCTTCAGATCTTTTTGCATAATATTCCAGGAAACAGGAGCTGAGTAGGAGAAGGCCCTTTTGCCTAGTTCAGTCCTCACTGAACAGTTAATCATGTCCTGAGAGCGCACGCTGTAGCTGCACTCACCAGTGACATGTAGGAGGAGATGTATGAAGTGTGTTTTATTTTCAGATGATAAAAACATTTTTTTTGTTTGGGTGAAGATATTGAACAGATGTTCGAGATGATACAGGCAGGATTCGTAAAAATACAAACTTGGTTCCAACTTAATCAGTTATTGGAAAAAATATATAGGCCTATATATGATATTTAGTAATAGAAAGAAAATTATCAAAGTCCCATTTAAAATTTACAGTATTGAAATTTATAGAGTTAATGAAATAAATGTATTGGGGTGTGGTTATTGATGAGAAGCTGACATGGAAATCTCATGTAAATTACTTAATAAAAAATAGCAAAATAAATTGCATTACTGTATGAAGTAAAATAGTTTTTGAAGGACAAAGCTTTGTATATATTGTATAATGTAATGATTGTTCCACTTTTAGCCCACTTACGTCTGCTTGGGCTGAAGGACACAATATTACTGAGGGGCGTGCCCGATGACGTGGAAGAAGACGCCACCAAAAATGAAGAAGCGTATGCTGAATTAATCCAAGTCTTGGATGATAAAAGTCTTTCTCTTGTCATGAGAGATGCTGCAGATGATGGCAGAAAAGCCTTGAAGATCCTCAGAGACCACTATGCAGGTTCTGGTAAGCCAAGAGTGATCAGTCTGTACACGGAGCTGACATCTCTACAGAAAGGTGTCAATGAAAACGTCACTGACTATATTATCCGGGCAGAAACTGCAATCACGGCGCTGCGTAATGCAGGAGAAGTTTTGAGTGATGGCCTGTTGACAGCAATGATTTTAAAAGGACTGCCTGATGAGTTCAAACCATTCTCTGTTTATGTGACACAGAGTGATGAAGAATTAACTTTTGCACAATTTAAAACGAAGTTGAGAAGATATGAGAGCACAGAAAAGTTATGTGTTGCTGGCTCAACAGAAGATAGTGTGATGAAAATTAAAGGAAGAGACAACTGGAAATCAAAAATCACCTGTTACAACTGCGGCCAGAGAGGACACAAAGCCCTGGATTGTTCTTCAACCTCGAGCGAGCGCAGAGAGCCGAAACAGTGGTGTGGTTTCTGCAAGAGCACCACGCATAAAGATGTAAATTGTCGGCGGAAAGAGCGAGACAAGATCAAGCAAGCGATGGATGAGGAGGACCACACGTTCGCTTTCACGGTGAAGCAAACCAACGACGCCCAGATCCACGGCACGAAGGTGAAGGGCCTCATGGTCGACTCTGGTGCAACAAAGCACATTGTGACAGATGCTGCAAAGTTCAAGGATTTCGACTCGACTTTTAGGCCTCAGAGCCATGTTTTGGAGTTGGCCGACGGCGAGAGGGCCAGTGGGATCGCACTGAAGAAAGGCACCGCTAGAGTTCGTCTGAGAGACAGCAACGGCCGAATTGTGGAGATAATGTTGATGGATACATTATACGTGCCGTCGTTCTCCCAGGATATATTTTCTGTTAAAGCTGCAACTGCCCATGGAGCAACAGTCATCTTCAAAGAGGGACAGAATCGACTCATCCATAAAAATGGTACAGTTTTTGATATTGATGTTTATGATAGAATGTTCTATTTAAATACCCTTGATGATGACGTTGATGAGTGCAATGCCTGCTATGACATCCAAACGTGGCATGAAATATTAGGTCACTGTAATTATGATGATGTGTCAAAGTTGGAAGGTGTTGCAGATGGAATGAAAATTAGAGGTAAAACTGAAAAACCTGATCTAAAATGTGAAATATGCATACAGGGTAAATTTACTCAGACCAGGAGTAGAGTTCCTGATGAAAAAGCTAAAAATGCACTAGATCTTGTACATACAGATCTGGCTGGACCAATAGAACCAGCTGCTAAAGATGGGTTTAGATATGCTCTATGTTTCACAGACGATTATTCAGGTGCTATATTTACCTATTTTCTGAAAGCTAAGAGTGATACTGTGAAAGGGACAGAGAGATTTATAGCAGATGTGGCACCTTATGGGAAAATAAAGTGTTTAAGATCAGATAATGGAACTGAGTTTACGTCTAAAGAGTTCCAATCATTGCTTAGCCAAAATGCTATAAAACATGAAACTTCTGCTCCTTATTCTCCCCATCAGAATGGGACAGCTGAGAGAACATGGAGAACTGTCTTTGAAATGGCAAGATGCATGCTAATTGAGAGTAATCTGCCTAAAAATTTATGGACCTATGCAGTTCAGACGGCTGCAATTATCCGAAACAGATGTTACAACAGACGTGTTGAGCAGACTCCATATTATATGTTAACAGGAAAGAAACCTGATCTGTCTAAAATGAGAACTTTTGGATCTGAATGTTATGCATATAAATATGATAAGAAAAAATTGGATCCACGTTGTGAAAAGGGAATTTTTGTTGGTTATGACAAAAATAGTCCTGCATATCTTGTTTTCTATCCAGATACAGGAAGAGTACTTAAGAATAGACTGGTAAAATTTATCACAAAAAGTACAAATGAATGTGACACTCAAACTGATGACCTAGACGAGAATATTTACCTCAAAAAGAAAGTTGAAAGTGAGCAATTAAAACCAGATTTGAGTACAATTATCTCACAAGAGATTAAAACTGAAACTTGTGGTACAGAAGAGAACGGTGATCAAAGTGAAGGTAACCTTGGTGCACGTTATCCTACAAGAGAAAGGAGACCTCCCAAGTATTATCAGGATTATGAAATGAAATGTGAAGATGATCAAGCAAACATGAATATTGACTATTGTTATAGGATTGCATGTGATATGCCTAGAACAGTGAACGAAGCTATGAGCTCACCACAATCAGAACTATGGGCCAAAGCTATGAAGGAAGAAATGGATTCTTTAATAGAGAATAATACTTACATCCTAACTTCATTACCAGAGGGTAAGCAAGCAGTGGGGGGTAGATGGGCATTTAATCATCTCAATCCTATTGAGACACTTTATAAAGCTAGATACGTAGCAAAAGGCTATAATCAGGTCTGGTGTAGAAAATTGGGTTGAGTGGGGGTGTTTTAATGTACTTGGTGTCTCTTTCATTTTTGTCACGTTATCCTTGATGAATTGGTTTTGTGGGTTGTCTTTCATTCTGTGTTTTGACCAAAGTCCATTCCTCTTTGTTGCAGTGACACAACGGGTTGAATAAAATCAGATTTAGACTTTTCACAGTCAAGATAAAATAAGGGTCAGAAACGGGGACTGAGGCATGGTAATTTATTTTGGTTATTTCTACAGCACTGAACTTTTCTTTCCTCATTCTTGAAGACATAATGTATTATGAAAAAAAAAAAAAAATTGTAATGATATTTCATGATATTGTTTTTGGTATGTATTATGTATTATGTCAACATAAGAACAAGTGGGGGTGTTGAGTTTTATTCTGTGTTCTTGTTGACTTCCTGTTGTGGGCGGAGACTTACACAGGAGGGTGCAATTTACTAATAAAAGGCCAGCTGCTCTGATGAGCACACTTCTCACTCAGGCCAAATGCAACTGACTGTGTGTTGTGTTTTCCTCCGTCATTATCCGGCATTTCCAACCCTTGCTTCAAACAATGGCTGAGTCAACATATTTAATCTATTGTATTGAAGTTTGGGGAAAAACATGCAAAACAATTACTTTGTACAAATTCAAATTTTATTTTACAAAAAAGAGCTATAAGAATTATAAGTAGGAAGTGCTATGGTCACCCAACAAATATATTATTTTATCAGTTGAAATTATTAAAATGTTATGATTTGGTTGAATTTAGTATTTTACAAGTCATATATAAAATGCATTAAAAAATATTACACCCCAAATATTCAATTAAAATTTGTGAAAAAAAAGAAAAGAAAAAAGAGAGTCATTATAACCTTAAGGGAATGGAAATGTTTGTAAAACCTCCATTTAGAACTAGTCTGAATGAGCTTTGTTGTAATTCAGGGAGTAGGATTGTGGAGTGGCCTTGATATCAACATAAACATTTCTAAAACTATTTATATGTTTAAAAAGATGATTAAGTTAACATTGTTAGGAAAATATGGTGCCATGTGAAAGATGCCTGATGTTTTTGTTTTCACTTTGGGGATTGTTCAAGCCTGAGTTGTTTGTAGTTCTTTTTTATTTATTTATTTATTTAATAAGGGGCAGATTATCCTTAACCATTAAGGGAGTGGATTTTGTTGTCTTTCCCATAATGCTTAGCGGTTTTTTAGTTTTCCAGCTGCACCTAAAGCTGGAAAACTAAAAAAACGCTAAGCATTATGGGAAAGACAACAAAATCCACTCTCTTAGTGGTTAAGGGGAGTGGGCTGTGTTGTCTTTCCCATCATGCTTAGCGGTTTTTTAGTTTTTCCAGCTGCACCATGCGTGAGAAGGATATGTGTGTGATATAGACTTGCCTCCTGTGTGCTGTTAAAGTTTGTGAGTTTCCTGTTGTAAGGCTCAATAGTGTCTTCATTGGGTATATCTCACACAATGTTAAATTGAACAGTCTCAGTACAAAAATTTCATTGTACAGATTCACATACCTGAACAGTATCGGATCGGAAAAGTATAGGTATCGATCGATACACAATTTTTAAGTATCAGTATTGGATCGGAAGTGAGAAATGTGGATCGGTGGTGCATCCCTAGTTTAAATGTTCTTGATTTCATGTGTACATCACTTTGTTGCAGCTGTGATTGTTTTAAATGGCTTTGTAAGTATCATTATTATTATTATTTTAATTATAATTTTTAAGGCTATTTGCGCAGTTTCCGACAGTTTCCGTAAATGCCGCCGTGTCCGCCATTTTGCGGCTAGCTTTGGTTAGCTCCGGTCTCACAGCTGGCTTTGGAGGACCGTGTGTCCGATCAGAGTTTGCCTCATATGGATAAATTAGCTGGAAACGCTCTGTGAACTGGATGTCTCAAGCCCGGAGCAGCAGCCGCAGATCGCTAATGCCGGGTACCCACCAAACGCGTTTTGCCGAGCGGAAGCGGCCGGTTTACATTGAAAGTCTATGTGGAGACGCGTCGAGGCACGGCGAATCGTGAAGCGGCGCGTTTTGAGTGTTTGAAGTGGCGCGGCAGTTCATTTACGCGCACGCGACGCAGCCGAAGCGTCGAGCCGCCAAAGTTCAAATATTCAACCTTTTGCTGCTCGACGTTGCTCGACGCGTCGCAGCAACCAATCGGGAGAGCCTCTGCTATGTGATGACGTAACGACGACGGGACTTTTTTGGGACTTTTTAAACTTACCCCAACAAGCCTCCATGAAAAAACCAGCCTCCGGTAAGAAACTTGGCATTTTTACAGTTGCCGCTGTCCGTTCGAGCGTACGATCACCCCAAACATAAAAAAAAGTTTTAATCTCAACAAAGACTTTTGGAGCTGCAGTTCGGCTCGTAGAAAACCCACTCAAGTAGTAACGAGGCTCACGTACAGCTGATTTTGTCTGCCTGGTGTACAAGAAACAACCGGAAAAGGAGCCAGACGCTCCTCCCATTGCGCGTCATCAGACGCGTCTTCAGTGTGAACAGATTCTGGTGACAAGCGGCCAAAAGGGGGCGGCAAGAGCGTTTCTGACACGTTTGGTGGGTACCCGGCATTACCCTGGACATCGAGCTATGTTTTCGGCAGTGTCCGCTATTTTGAGGTTAGCTTCGGTTAGCTCCGGCCAGCTGGCTTCGGACGGACCGTGTCCGATCAGAGCTGGGAGCTGAACAGCGGTTTTGCGGACGGATGGACCAAGGAAAACGACACTGTGGACCGCGTGAAGCAACAGACAGCGAGCTGCACCGGAGGCGCAACGAGATAACATGCTAACGGGCGCAGCTAATGGCGGGGCTAACATCAGCTAACGCAAGGCAGCCTTTTTGGATGGACACCGCGGAGAAACGGCTCCAGTAAGTTATTAACTCTTTTTCCTTTCATGATGCTCCAAATGCATGGAGTTAACATACTAACAGTTCTTGCTGTGAACTGTTTGGACCGCGACAAGCAGCACGAAGCTGCGGAGCTTGGACGTGCAAGAGCTAACATGCTAAAAGACGGAGACAGGCATGACTAGCTCAAGTAAAACATTTATATATTTTTATTTATCAAAATGTATGTGTTTTTTGATAATTGTGTAGGGTACTGTGTTAGGATAGGCGAAGTGCTTGGTAACTGCCTGGTCCTGTCCTGTCGGCGGGGCATGGGGTGGGCCGGATCTTGGATGTCTGCTACTCTCCACCCCAGAATGAATGGGCCTACCTCCTGGGTATGGATGTGGGCTGCCCCATGTAGGGAGCAGGTACATGTCTTGGACCTAGGGGGTATAGAGTGTGCATCGGGATTATGAATGGAACGTGTCGTTATTGTTTGTCTTTCTGTGACTGAGGGTGAGGATGAGGGTGGGTCTGAATGAGTGTGTCTGTGTATGAATGTTTAAGTGTCAGGCTGGGACTTGGACTACCCCCTCTCTGATACTTCTGAGGCTACCTAGTGTCGCGCTCCTGCCACGTGGCCCCCTGGTGGGTGTTCCTCTGCCTGCGGGCGTGCTTGGGACCCTCACTATCTGGGGCTGGGCGCTTGGGCGTTTGTCGGCTCGGCCTGGTGGCTGCCTGGTGGGGCTCGGGTCCTCTGGTCCTGTCGGGTCTGGACCTGAGGGATGGGCGTCCCCGGTGCCCGAGCCTCGGTGACCGGCCCTGGGGCTACGTCGGTGCAGCGGGCTCCGGCGGGGGCCTGTGTATTTGTCGCTGTTGACCCCGGGGGGTCATTGTGTGTGGTCCCTGGTGGGGTTCGTCCGGTTCTTCCCCTTGGTCGGATCTGGGGAGTGGACGAGTGGCTCGTCCTGTTCGGGTGGTCCTGGGGACTCTGGGCTCGGGGTCCTTCCTGGGGTCTTGGGCTTTGATCGCCCCTTCGTCTGTCTCGGGCTTTGGGGGGACGGATCTCTGATGCTTCACAATCGCTACTAAATGTTCTATTGGAGGAACCTTATTCACTTATGCATGCTCACAACCACACACAAATGGATGCAGGGATGTATATGTAGATATATGTAGATGGGTATATAAATGAATATAAATATATATGTATGTATACTGTATATATATTTGTAGGTATGGGTATGTGTATTTATAGAAATCTACTGCAAGGTCATGAATATTATCAGTCTTTATGCTTGTATGTTTCGTTGCTGTGTTCTGTCATGTGCTTTGCAGGATTGTGGACGGAGGTTTGGTGTGTTTGCCTTGTGCTCTTTTTGTGGATAATTGTTGTTTTGTTGTCTCACTTTCTCTTTTCTTTCTTTCTCTCTATTAAAAAAAATACATATTGGAGTGAGAGGATGGCTATAAGGTGTGAAGGGAGGCCATCTATAAATGAAAAAAATAAAAAAA
>JBBPBX010008286.1:34398-56346 GCA_038048925.1 Garcialebias charrua | reverse complement strand
GGTTTGGTTGTTTGAAGCGCTCGGTTGTTAAGGGGGCGGGGCGCCCTGATGTATTTCGTCATGAAATTAGCATATCGTGATATAACTTTTTTGCCCGGGCAAGCTTTTTTTACCGGTATTACCGGGAACGATATGATATGGCCCAGCCCTAATTCAAAGTCTTTACTGTTTTACCATTTCTGAAGACCTTTAATGGTAAACTACTAGAAAAAGTGTGTTTTCTGTGAAAATGCAGCTTAAATGCTGAGCGCTGAATGACTTTAAAGGTCCACCGACATGATTTTTTTTACTATTCATAAAACTGCTCAAAATATATATATTTTATCATTTAAATATGTTCCTTTATGCAAACAAAATGATAAATCACTTTAATTTTACTTTAAAAGTGATTTTGAACTTCAAGCCGTGTTTAATCATGGGAAATCTGATTACACCCGAACGCACCATCTGTGATGTCACACCGGGCAGAGCTCTGGGCTTGTCACAGTGCGTAGGTATGAGCAGCTCCACATGAAGGTAAGTCTGATACAGCATCAGACCTAAATTAGATCCTGTTGTTTCTTGTTCCATCACCCAAACTATTTGCTGCTTCCCAAAATGAAGACAAATGGCTCAAATCTTCACATAGATTGATAAATTCGTCTGGTTTTAAATTGTCCACTATTAAAGAGACCAGAGCCCTTTGCCCAGTGTTACATCACAGATGGTGCGTTCGTGTGTAATTGGATTTCCCATGATTAAACACGGCTTGAAGTTCAAAATCACTTTTAAAGCAAAATTAAAGTGATTTAGCATTTTGTTTGCAAAAATGAACATATTTAAATGATAAAAGATATATATTTTGAGCAATTTTATGAAAATTAAAAAATCATGTCAGTGGGGCTTTAAGCTACAACTGAGTTGTTAAAGCTAAAAGGAGCAGAACATTAGCTAAAAACTAACAGGAGTGCTACACTTGCTAAAGCTAAAAGTAGCAAAAGGATTTCTAATAAATGGCTAATTGTGTTATTTGTTAATTCAACTATCAACAAAGTGATGATGGTTAAATTTCATATAAAAATTTTAAAAAAATTAAAGTGGATTGCCAGTGATACAAATGAAAATTTCTGCAGATAGACAAACGTTTTACTGTGTCCTAAAATGGATAAGAAACAGAACATCCGTACTGGGAAGAAAAACAAAAAGTATTTTTTTCCTCCAATCTCTTTCCTCAGGGTTGGACGAAACCTAATGCTTTCCACGTGTGCATCACTTCATACAAGCTGGTTCTGCAGGATCACCAGGCCTTCAGACGAAAGTCTTGGCGTTATCTGATCCTCGACGAGGCTCAAAACATCAAGAACTTCAAGTCCCAGCGCTGGCAGAGCCTGCTGAAATTCAACAGGTCTGTAGAGCCTCTGCACTCACTTCAGTTTGAAAAAATGTACCCCTGTTTGTTCATAGTATTAAAATAAACAATCTGCACATATATTTCAGTTAACACGGAAAGTTTAGGATTTAACATCTCGTCTATGATGTGAGCCAGATGTGTTTTTAAACCCGTTGGGAGTAGGGCTGTGCGATATGACTATATATATCGTGGGGACGATAGAAACATGTCTATCGTGCTACTTTCCTTCTATCGTCTCTATTGTGATAAATAAGAATAAAAAAATAACTGTCGCAAAGAAGCTTCATATTGTGGTTTTGCGAGATGACGGCGCTGCTTTATGTTTGACGCACGCGCGGGTTTGCGACACATGCTTTACGTTGTTAAACTCGAGAGCAACAGAGCCGCAGGCGCATGAAGCCGGTGTCTCAACAAGGAGAAAACAGCTGCACAGGCAGCCCAAGAAGAAGAACTTTTACCAAAAAGAGGGGGAAGCTCACCTTGTTAGCTTCCATTATTTCGCTCCGCTGAAACTCGGAGACAAAATGGGTCCAGAGGACACGAACCCAGAGTCCAACCGAGTCCGAACTCGGGTCCAGTTAACCAATACAAAACAGACCAGAGACACAACAGAACCGGAATCAAACGCAACGTTTTCTCTTTTCTGTTTCTTGCCTTGTTTACTCCAGCTTCCAGAGCTGATTTCTTCTTCGTGGGTTTTATTAGCAGCCGTTGTTTTACCGCCACCTGCAGGAAAAATTTGGACCAAAGTAGAAACTTATTTTCTTAGTTGATACTGTTATTGCTGGTGATGTTTGTTACATGATCTTGTTTGTTACAAATAAAGTCCAGTTGTTCTGTATTGAACGCCTTTTTTGATACTGTTATTGATTTTACTTGTTTTATCACTTGTTTTATTGACGTTTAATTTTGTTGCACTTTGTAGCACTTTAAGATTTTCATTAATGAAAAGTGCGTTATAAATTAAATTCATTATTATTATTATTACTTTGGTCCAAATTTCCTTGTTCTTTTTGTTCACATTCTTATAATTGTAACTGTATCTGTAGTAAAATAATAAAAAAAAAAATAAAATTTGGTCCAAATTTTTCCTGTACACACACACACACACATCGTGTTGTATATATCGTGATATATATCGTTATCGTGATATAAAAAAGTCCATATCGTGATATATGATTTTTTCCATATCGCCCAGCACTAGTTGGGAGTAAATACAGCAGTCCACGTCTTGTTTCTTAAAGTTTTCTCTGTAACCGTTTCATTGTTTAAGAATCCATTGTTTTTTAAATTTAAATACTGGTAAATGCCTTTTTTTCAGTCCAAACTATTTTTCACCACCTCTGTGTGTTTATTAATTACAACGTACAGCCACGTTCTGATCTGTTGAAAGGAAACAAGCTTTGATAAAGGCAGCAGAAGTTCCGGTCATGGTGCCAGCTGGCCAACAATTGTTTATTCAGTTGAGATCAAAAAAGGCGTTCAATACAGGATCAACTGGACTTTATTTGTTGCAGAAAACGTTTCGACTTCTGTCCAGAAGTCTTTTTCAATTCTTCTTCTTCTGGACAGAAGTCGAAACGTTTTCTGCAACAAATAAAGTCCAGTTGATCCTGTATTGAACGCCTTTTTTTATTTCATCATGTCCTGGACGACTGAGAATCTTCACCAGCATATTCAGTTGAGGTTTTATTCAGAATAAGCAACAAGTTTGTGCTACAGAAAGTTTTCACACCATTGCTTTTCTCCAGGAAAGTTTTGCTTGATGTAAACAAAAAAGCTGCGTCACGTATAGTTGTACAGCAGTCCCTCGTTTATCGCGGGGGATCCGTACCCTGAAGTCCTGCAATAAGTGAAAAACCGCCAAGTAGAAGCCCACTTCTCCGCTCTGCACGGAGAACAGCTGATCAGCTGCAGCAGGAAGTTTATCCTGCAGCATGGGCTGCACAAATGTGCAGCAGGTGCTAAATAATTTTAAATAATTCATTTAAAATAAAAATTCCATGCTGATCTTGCGGCTCTTCCATCAATCAGCCAATTGTGAGTTGTGTCCAATCTTATTTTGAAAAACCACGTTAGAGCGAGTCCGTGATAAACGAACCGCCAAGTAGCGAGGGACTACAATACTGTATAGTTTGCAAGTCTTACAAGTTTTTTTAATTATAATTATTTTCTCTGTTTTAATCAAACGTTTCTTTTACCCTAAAGCACATAATAATAATAATAATAATAATAATAATGAATTCCATTTATAATGCACTTTTCATTAATAAAAATCTCAAAGTGCTAAGCACAGTAATTTATCTTTCTGTCTGATGTAACCTGATGTCTGTGAGAAGATGGAAAATGTTAGCAATCAAGAATTATCAAGTATATTTGAGTCTAAACACAGAAAAATAAACATTTTAATATATGAAAGGGTGAAATAAAAAAAAATAAAAAAAGATAAGTGTGGATCCAGCTTTAGAGTTTAAATTTGCTGTTTGTTTTTTTCTGTTTCTCCACAGTCTATTTATTTATAAAATGTAGCTTTTGTCAGCTGGTCTTCACAACTGGAACTGTTTGTTCTTTCCAAAATGGCTGTGATGAGACGGTCTCGCCATGGTTTGGCTGGAGGTTTTGCTCCAGCTGGTGGTAATTTCTCACTCAGACGAGCTCTCAGAACAGCAGGAGGTGCTTGGTTTTATCATGCACAGTCGTTCACACGAGGATCTTTTTTGAAGATCTGCAGGAAGCAGATGGAGGATACAAGTGTGCACCTGTGTGTAAATTGCACTCTGAGATTAAAGTCAGGTGTTTCACACTCGGAGGGTCCTGTGGTTTATTGGGTCGTGGAGACTTGAGGGATAAGAAGCAGAGAACCAAAGCAGAAACTCTGCAAAATAAAAACAATCTGACTTCTTTATATTATTTTATCTTAAATGAGAGACTCTGCCATAAACTTTGTTGTTGTCATTTGTTCATGCATTTTTAAACAGGATTACATGTACTTTTAATTAAAAAGCTGTAATTAAATCCACTGTATGTTCTTTGGCATCAACAAAAAATCATATTTGCAGAAGAGTTGAATAGATTTAGTAGCTTTTGTAATATCCTGGTTCAATAATCCAAGTAGAAGAATCCAACAAAGTTAAGTCAGATTCTCTGGACGGTTTATTTTTGTTGAAACATCTCGTCTTCGCATCCAAAATACTTCTTCAGTCCGAGGAGCCACAACAAACTCACTCTAATAAACATCACCTTCACATAGTGAGTTTGTTGTGGCTCCTTGTACTGATGAAGTCTTCTGGATGAAAGACAAAACGTTTTCCCCCAGAGCACCTGACTTAACTTTGTTGGATAACTTTTGTAAAGTTTATGCATTTTTAAAGCACAAATAAAACAATAAACCATAATAATGACAGTTAAATAAAAAGTAGAAATACATACGGTAAGAATAAAGCTTATCAGGACTAATCAAAGTCCATGATAATAATAAACACCAAATGTTTTCTAACTAAATTACATACTTCTGTTAACCTCTGAGATGTTTTATGTTCTCTTGAGACTAGCAGGGGGAAGGGGGTTTTTGGGTTTTGGGACTTTCCCCGGCAGGTGCTGCTTCAGTGTGTGTCTGCCTGTGAGCGGGAGCAGATGTAAATGGCAGATGAATAAAGAGTTCGACAAACAAATAAACGTCGTGTTTATTTGACTTTACATGGTAGCAGAGGATGGCTGCCAATTACAGAGTTCCGCCGAAGCTTGATGAAGCAAGACCATACGAATGCTGGAAAAATGAAGTTAATATTTGGACACGTGTTACGGACTTGGAAAAGAAGAAACAGGCCCTGGCTGTGGCGCTGGGCCTCGAAGGAAGAGCCAGAGAGATTGCACTAGAGATGCCTGCGGACGACTTGAATAAGGATAATGGTATGGAAATCTTGTTTAACAAACTGGATACGATATTTTTGAGAGAAGAAAAAGACAGAGCTTATGAAGCATATTCCGTTTTTGATGCTATCTCTAAAGACAGCGCTATGTCTATGGCAGACTTCATCATAGATTTTGAACAACGTTATAATCGAATGAAGAAATATAACATGGTACTACCTGACGCTGTGCTAGCATTTAAACTCTTAGATGCTGCGTGTCTCGATGAACAAAGCAGGCAGCTTGCTCTCACAGCATGCACGGACTTGACGTTTGCCTCCATGAAGTCAGGTTTGAAGCGGATCTTTGGAAAAGCAACAGCAGGAAACGGCACAGAAACTCAGGATGCAGTTTATTTTGCAGAGCAAAGATCAAGGGGCAGATTCAGACGAAACTACGGCTCGTCACAAGGCGGACAGGGGCAACCACAGCAGGGCACAAACCCCCTCGACAAATATGGTAAGCGAACAAAATGCGCTATTTGTCAGAGCACGTACCATTGGGCCAAAGTCTGTCCGCACAGAAGAAATGAAGTAAAACTGACACAGGATGAAAACGTGGAGGAATGTAACATCACGCTATTTACAAAAATAGAGACTGATTCAGAGATTTTCCTAACTGAAGCATTGGGATCAGCTATCATTGACACTGCCTGCACTCGTACTGTATGTGGTGAAAAGTGGCTAGAAAGCTACATAAAAGACCTAAGCAAGAGTAAAATTGACAAGCTGATGCAAACAGAGACTCCAAGCTGCAGACCTTTCAGATTTGGAGATGGTCAGGTGGTACTATCCAGTAGAAAAATAAAACTGCCTGCTAAGATTGGGAAAACAAAGTGCAACATTGAAACTGAAGTGGTGTCTGCTGGCATTCCTCTGCTGCTGAGCAAAACGTCCCTAAAGAGAGCAGGAACTGTTTTAGACATGCAGAATGACAAAGTTGTCATGTTCAAACAGCAAGTCCCTCTTGAACTTACCAGTTCAGGACATTATTGTGTGGATATAAGAGATGAAGATGCAAAAGTGAATGATGATGAAAATGAAATCCTTGTTGTCACAGCAGAGATGTCTAAAAATGAGAAACGCAAAATTCTACTGAAACTTCACAAACAGTTTGGACACGCCTCAGCAGACCGGCTGCAGAGACTCATTCAAAGCTCCGGAAATTATGATAAAGACTGCCCAGTGATTTTGCAGGAGATCATTCGTGACTGTGAAGTATGTCAGAGGTACAGCAGAACAAAGCCAAAACCAGCTGTTGGTTTGCCCTTGGCATCAGAATACAATGAGACTGTGGCAATGGATCTACACGAGTTGGAATCTGGAATCTGGTACCTGCACATCATCGACCACTTCACACGCTTCAGCGCTGGAAACATCGTGAGGACAAAAAAACCCTCTGAGATTGTCAACTCCTTCATCCATTCATGGATAAGTGTTCATGGAGCCCCCAAGCGGATTTACACTGACAACGGTGGAGAGTTCAACAATGAAGAAGTTAGAGACATGGCAGAAAAGTTCAACATTGAGACAAAGACCACAGCAGGCTACAGCCCCTGGAGTAATGGACTATTGGAGAGACACAACATGACATTAACAGAAATCCTTCTGAAGGTAAAAAAAGAAAATGGGTGTGGCTGGCAAACTGCTCTGGACTGGGCGCTAATGGCCAAAAACAGTATGATTAATGTTCATGGTTATAGTCCACACCAACTTGTGTTTGGTCACAGTCCTAATCTTCCTTCTGTTTTGGTTGATAAACCACCTGCTCTAGAGGACACCTCTATGAGTACTAGAGTAGGACAACATCTCGCAGCATTACATGCTTCCAGAAGAGCTTTCACAGAGGTGGAATGCTCAGACAGAATAAAAAGAGCATTACGAAAACAGCTAAGACCTACAGATGAAAAGTATGAGACAGGAGACAAAGTGTACTATAAGAGAACAAATTGTACAGAGTGGAAGGGTCCTGGTGTAGTTATTGGTCAGGACGGTGTTGTGGTTTTTGTAAGACATGGTGGAATTCTTGTTCGAGTACACCAGTCCAGGCTAAACAAAGTAAATGTACAGGATGAGAATGAAACAGTCCTGCCTAATGTTCCTGAAAAGGATAAAGAAAGTGAAAATGTGGTTCACACTGATGTGTCAGAAAGCTCAGAAGATGAAATGAGTGTAAATGGAGAAGAAAACATCACTGACAATACAGAAACAGAGGAGAATAATGTCACACAGACTGACACACATAATGAAACAGAGAGTGAAGCAACTACCTCTGCTCAGTGTCAAATGGAGGTAAAACTAAAAACAGGTCAGACAGTTACATTTACAGACAAAGATAATGGCACCAGACACATTGCCAGAGTATTAGGCAGAGCAGGAAAAGCAAAAGGGCAATACAAAAACTGGTACAATGTACAGAATATTGAACATGATGGTAGTGAAGGACAAAAACAAGCAGTGGACATGTCACAGGTTGAAAATCTTCATACTGAGCCTGAAAATAGAAATGATGAAGATGTACTCATTGTAAAAGATGTTTCTTTTGATGCTGCTAAACAGCAAGAGATCGAAAACTGGAAAAATAATGATGTATATGAAGAGGTCATGGACAAAGGTCAAAAATGTATTTCGACTAGATGGGTCTGTACATTAAAAGAAACCCCAGAAGGAATCACTCCCAAAGCCCGTCTTGTGGCAAGAGGTTTTGAAGAAATCAACATTAATGAGTTACAGAAAGATTCTCCTACATGTGCATCAGAGTCACTCAGACTTCTGTTAGCAGTGATTTGTCAAAATAAGTGGAAAGTTCATTCTATGGATATAAAATCTGCTTTTCTACAGGGTATGAAACTTTCAAGAGACGTTTTTATTCGGCCTCCACCTGAAGTGGGTGTAGAGAATGTTTTGTGGAAACTAAAAAAATGTGTATATGGACTTGCAGATGCTTCCCTCTACTGGTACAACAGGGTAAAAGAACTCATGTTTAACACTGGAGGTGAAATGTCAAAGGTTGATCCTGCAGTGTTTTACTGGCAAAATGATGAGTCTGAAGTGACAGGAGTACTGGCGTGTCATGTGGACGACTTTCTTTGGGCAGGATCAGAGGACTTTGTAACAAAAGTCATTCCTGCACTCAAGTGTGCTTTTCATGTTGGCCGTGAAGAACGTGGAAGTTTTTCCTATGTGGGAATGGACATTACCACTTTAGATGGTGTAATACAGGTGCATCAACACAGCTACATTGATAATCTACAAATGATCCATTTAAAAGCAGCACGGGCTGTTCAAAGAGATGCCCCACTAAATGAGACAGAAAGGGAGCTACTTAGATCAAAAATAGGACAGATTTTGTGGGTTGCTAAACAGACAAGACCAGATGTTATGTTTGACACATGCAGCCTAGCATCTAACATTAAAAATGCCACTGTTCAGTCCATACATGAAGTAAACAAAGTGATCCGTAAACTAAAATCAGAAACGGTCACACTTAAGTTTCAACATTTGGGAAACAATGACTTAAGTTTAGTTGTTTCCAGTGATGCCTCCCTGGGTAATCTTCCAGATGGAGGTACACAAGGAGGGATTTTAATTGCCCTCATGGGAGAGAGAGGAAAATTCTCCCCTTTGTTTTGGCAGTCCAAAAGGATCAGGCGTGTGGTAAGGAGCACTCTGGCAGGAGAAACTCTTGCCATGTCAGATGGTATTGACAATGCTGTGTTTTTAGCCACGCTATACTCTGAGCTCACCACTGGAAAGCCAAATCTCCAATTTATTCCTCTCATATGCATCACAGATAATCATTCTTTATTTGATGCACTTAAATCCACAAAACAGGTTACTGAAAAGAGACTCAGATTGGAGATAAGCAGCATTAAAGAACTTTTACAAGCAAAAACCATTAAAGAAGTGCACTGGTCAGAAGCAAAAACACAGCTTGCTGATTGTTTAACAAAAAAGGGAGCTTCTCCTCTTCAGCTCCTAAAAGCACTGGATGAAGGTGTATGGATTCTGTAATATGTGCACCTTTTTGGACATGCTTGGTTGAAATTGTTTTGTTTGTTTATGTTCACACACACACACCAAAAAAAAATCTGAAATGTTGTTATATTCAGATATATATATTTTGACTATTTTTTTCTTGTTGTTGTCAGAATGTATCTCAGTGAAATTATTTAAAGAGAGAGGGAGATTGTTAACCTCTGAGATGTTTTATGTTCTCTTGAGACTAGCAGGGGGAAGGGGTTTTTTGGGTTTTGGGACTTTCCCCGGCAGGTGCTGCTTCAGTGTGTGTCTGCCTGTGAGCGGGAGCAGATGTAAATGGCAGATGAATAAAGAGTTCGACAAACAAATAAACGTCGTGTTTATTTGACTTTACACTTCACCACAGTGCATTCAAAAGATCTCATGTTAGCACTTGGAGTAAAAGTTGGGCATTACTCTCTGCTGCTACCATACCATAGTTCAATTATTTGTAAAGCTGACTACTAGTTAAAAGCCATGTTTGTGTTTGGTAAGGTGAATTTAATGTGATTACGTGTGAAATTCACCCCTTTGGTTCATGAAATGTTTTGCTAAGAGACTGTCAAACATCCACGAGTGCCCGTCTTTCATAGCAGCAGGCAGTAACTACTGTTGAGGAAGAAACTGATAAAAAGCTGTTCAGACGTTCTTCAAGGTCTAGAGCAGGAATGCGGGCAGATTTTTTCAGATTTGTACTGTGAGGCGATAACGTCTCACCTTCTGGTGCCAGTTCAGAGTCTGGCTGCAGGGTTCTGGACCATCTGCAGACGAGACGACAGAAACGGGCCGAAGCTGAAATAATTGAAGCTGAACTGATCCAAACTTGATGTGATTAAGGTTGAATTAAAGGCTGAGACTTTTCGCTCAGCAATTGAACAAAACTAGAAAATTAAAAATGTGACTTTCATTTTTTATATGGAGGGAAAAGTGTCTCCAGTTAAATGTCTGTCTTTGTGTCTTCTGGATGTGGATTCAGCTGTGAAAAATTATGGCTATAAATACTAAATTTGCACATTGTTGCTCCCAAACAGTTTTTGATGCAGTCATTGGTTTTTAAATGCTGAAAACTTCAATGAAATGATCTTTTATTGTTTTACTGTTTTCTCCTCACAGCCACCGGCGCCTGCTGCTGACAGGAACTCCTTTGCAGAACAGCCTGATGGAGCTCTGGTCCCTCATGCACTTCCTCATGCCCCACGTCTTCCAGTCCCACCGCGAGTTCAAGGAGTGGTTCTCCAACCCGCTCACGGGGATGATCGAGGGCAGTCAGGAGTACAACGAGGGCCTGATCAAGAGGCTCCACAAGGTGCTGAGGCCATTCCTGCTCAGGAGGATCAAGGTTGACGTCGAGAAGCAGATGCCCAAGAAATACGAGCACGTGGTGCGCTGCCGCCTCTCCAAGAGGCAGAGGTTTCTCTACGATGACTTCATGGCACAAGCCTCGTGAGTCCCCTAAACCATTAGCTTCAATAGCAGAGCGTTTATACTTGATGAATTACTACCGGTAAATAAACTGGAACTTACTGTTTTTTCTCAAACAAAAAAAAAAGATAAAATATTAAGTGCTGATTTTTCTGAAATGTGTTGAATCAGTACTCAGGGTATCCGCGGGGTTGTAAAAGGTATTAAAAGGTAGTAAATGAAATTAACTCAAATTAAGGCCATTAAAAAGTATTAAAAAGTAATAAACGTCATCTGACGAGGTATTAATTTTTTTAAACCTACACAACTATATTTTTCTTGTTCTGTCGTCTAAAAAAAGGTCTGTGAATTTATTTATCTTTTCTAATTTTATGTTCCAAGTAGGACCTTAGCTAAAACAAAGACGTCATATCGTCAGTCAGTGTGCGCGCGCACCTACAGCTGGCCGAGGCTGATCATGTCTGTAAAAAGAAACAGGAAAGGATCACGGCTTTATCCTCCGACATTTAACAAGAAATGTACCCAAACAATTGTTTGTTAGCTCGAAATTATAGCAAAAGGGGTGTCTCAGTCTAACGTTTTCTTAATAAATGTACTTTAATGGTTAAATCGGCTTTATTTATTTTTTTTAAATGTCGCTGCCTCAGTGCCTGTGTGCTCCGTGATCGCTCAGCGGTGACAAACAGGAAAAAGGAGCGCGGCTCGTTTCGCCGACATTTAACAAGAAAATTACCTAAACAATTATTTGTTAGCTCGAAATTATAGCAGAGGTGTTTTTCTGTCTGTCATTTTCTTAATAAATGCACTTTAATGGTCAAATTAGCTGCATTTCGCCACCGTGGTGCAGCTTGCTGCTGGATTGAAGGTTCAAGCAGAGAGGTGGGGAGAGTATGGCAGGCCGATTGAGTCATTAATAGCTAGTGAAGATTCTCAGTCATCCAGGACATGGTGAATTCTAAAAAGTGCAATAAAAAACAATAAAGTATAGTATAATAGTATAATAAATAGTATAATAAATAAAGTCCAGTTGTTTTTGTCTTGAACTTTTTTAAATTTGTCATTATAGGCACGTTTTCCTATTACATGATACAACAGCATGCCATTCAACTTTTTTTTCAGTCAGAATGAATGAAACGGTCATATTTCAGTGTTATGGTTTATAAATATGGGGAAAAAAATCTATAAATATGTCACTTCGTCCTATAAGTTGCAAGGCATGTAAATTATGCAAAAAACTGCAATTTACAGGATGAAAAATACAGTAGTTATTATTTTTCTCCCTCTCTTTTTGAATTATGCATGTGTTCAGTGTTGAATTATTTTAACTAAACTGTTCTGTTTTCAAGTTTACAGTTTTTGTTTGCCATTAGAGATATGTTATGTGTGGGAACAATTAAACTTTTTCTCTTGGGTTAGATTTAAATAACAAGTAGGTCAGTGCTTTTATTGAGGCAAGAAGCAAATTGATGTATCCAGTAATTGTTATAAAACTACATTTACTACCAAAGTTTAGGAAGAAAATGACAGTAATCTATCACTTTACAATTAGTTGCTCTAAACTGAAGTACAACAGGTTGCCGCTACGGTTACAGCTTGGTGCCGTGATGGTATTAAAAAATATTTTGATGCTATTAAAAAGGTATTAAAAGGTATTAAATTCAACTCTGGAATTTCTGCATATACCCTGGTACTGTACAGTTAAAATAAGCTAACTACGGTAAGCTAAAAACGGTAACGTGGCTCTAACAAGGTTGAGTCAGGTCCTCTGCACAGATTCTTGTTTGTTGAAACGTTTCATCTTTTACCCACAAGTCTTCAGTTTGAGGAGTGAGTGAGTGAGTGAGTGAGTAAAGTGGCTGCTAAAAGAAAATATTTGCAAAACAATCTTACAATTAGCAAACCAAAAAAGCTCATATTAGCAAAACTGTAGCTAAATGATACAATAAGCAAAACGGTAGTTAAAAGCTAAAATTTGCAGAAAACATCGCTAATACCTAAAGTTAACAAATTATATCTAAAATGTACAGTTAGCAAAACTTTAGCTGAACGCTTACATTGGTAAGTTCATAGCTAAAATGTCTAATTACCATAACTAGCTGCAAGCTAAAATGAGTAAAACTAGCTAAAAGCTAAAATAAGCAAATCTCACTGAAAGGCACAATTACCAGATCTGTAGCGAAAAGGACCAAGTACACAAAGATAAAGTGGAGCAAATATTCTGAAGTAGATTTTAGAGGACAATGTTTTTGATGGAACTGTAGAGATCCAAATATACATTTATGGAGAAATGTTGGTAAAAATTGTTCAAAAAAATTAAATAAAAAATCTTATTTGAATAGTTAAAATGGCACAAAGCATTGTGCGACTTCTGAGTCAGCGTTGGTAAAAATAAAGATGGTTAGTGGGAAGGGCAGGTGAATATTAAATTAACGTACATTTACTTTGACACTCCCCTTTTCACCCTTAAAATTGTTCTCACAAACTTTACTACAGTTCTTATTGATTATTGGCTTGTGTTCTGTCCGATTCACAGAACCCGGGAAACGCTGGCCAGCGGTCACTTCATGTCTGTGATTAACATCCTCATGCAGCTCCGTAAAGTGTGCAACCACCCCAACCTGTTTGACCCTCGGACCATCCAGTCTCCCTTCATTACAAAGCCCATTGTCTTCCAAACCGCCTCTCTGGCGCTGGATGCGCTGGAGGTTCCTCCTCTGAAGGTCGGCAGGAAGAAAAAGCTTCAGTTTGTTCATGAAATCAATCTTTAGTGTGACAAACTTTTCCTCCGTTCTGTTTCTCTCAGCGCTGCGACGTCTCCATGTTCGATCTCGTCGGTTTAGAGAGTTGTGTGTCTCGTTACCAAGCAGACGTGTTCCTGCCGCGTCACAAGGTCAGCCGCCAGCTGATCCAGGAGATTATGGATTCCCCTGAACCCCCTCCAAGACCTAAACCGGTTCGCATGAAGGTCAACAGGTACAAGCTGCTGCTACAATAATTCAAAACTCTTGTTTTTCCTCTTCAGAGGTCAGAAGAGGCAGACCGGCAGTTTAGTCATTGTTGTAAATTCTGTATTTGTTGTTGGGACTTGGGTTATGGATTTTATAATTCTGGAAATGTTTTACTTTTCTAAAACAAACGCTCAATGTTTTCACTTCAGGATGTTCCAGCCGCCTCCCAAAGGTGATAATCGGTCGGTTCTGCTCATGAACAAGCCCACCTGCTCAGTTCCTCCTGCAGCTCAGACCCCCAAAACTCCTCCAGCCACGGAGGTCACCTCTGCTCCTGCACCTCCTCCTGCTCCTGCAGTTCAACAAGGCAAGTGTAAAATTTAAAACTTTATGTAAACATAATGGTTGACAAAGGCTTGAAGATGTAAGCCAAACATTTTAGAACATATTCTTCATTGCTTTGTTTTTAGTGGTTTGTTCGGTGGCATCCACTCCTCCACCTCGCCCCCCGATGAACCCCGCTCCTCAGACTGCAGTGAGATCCAGCGCGCCGAAACCAATGCTGACTGTACGCCCACCCGTTGCTCCCTGTGCAGCCAGTGTTCCAGCTCATCAGAGCCCGAACCCCAGCACCGTCATGCCCCAGAGGGTTTTACTTAGTCCTGACATGCAAGCAAGGCTGCCTTGTCAGTACCGGTAGATTGATTTGAGAAAAGCGTTTGATGAAGACTCGCCCTGAACGAGTTCTCCAACCATTTTTCTTTCTTCCTCAGCCGGTGAGGTGGTGAGCATCGCTCAGCTGGCCTCTTTAGCAGGCCGGCCAATGTCAACATGTCAGGGCAGCAAGCCCGTCACCTTCCAGCTTACAGGGAACAAACTGACTCTGTCTGGAGCGCAGATACACCAAGTCCCAGCAGCAGCGCCACGCCCAGTTCAAGGTTGGTATTACCTGTGCTTCCCCAGGTTTTGTCTGGACCCCGTATGGATCATGAAACATCAAGTAGGAATTTTTGGATAATTCCCAGATTTCTGTTAAATAAAGATTACACTCTCTAACGTTAGCATCCTCACTTTATTGTTACCCTCAACTGTTACTTTTACAGGGTATCCGCGGGGTTGTAAAAGGTAGTAAATGAAATTAACACAAATTAAGGCCATTAAAAAGTATTAAAAAGTAATAAACGTCATCTGACGAGGTATTAAATTTTTTAAAACCTACACAACTATATTTTTCCCTTTCTGGCGTCTTAAAAAAGGTCTGTGAATTTATTTATCTTTTTTAATTTTATGTTCCAAGTAGGACCTTAGCTAAAACAAAGACGTCATATCGTCAGTCAGTGTGCGCGCGCACCTACAGCTGGCCGAGGCTGATCATGTCTGTAAAAAGAAACAGGAAAGAGGAGCGCGACTTTATCTTCCGACATTTAACAAGAAATTTACCTAAACAATTGTTTGTTAGCTCGAAATTATAGCAAAAGGTGTGTGTCAGTCTAACGTTTTCTTAATAAATGTACTTTAATGGTTAAAAGTGTCGCTGCCTGTGTGCACCGTGATCGCTCAGCGGTGAAAACAGGAAAAAGGAGCGCGGCTCGTTTCGCCGTCATTTAACAAGAAAAATACCTAAACAATTATTTGTTAGCTCGAAATTATAGCAGAGATGTGTTTCTGTCTATCATTTTCTTAATAAATGCACTTTAATGGTCAAATTAGCTGCATTTCGCCACCGTGGTGCAGCTTGCTGCTGGATTGAAGCAGTGAGCAGAGAGGTGGGGAGAGTATGGCAGGCCGATTGGGTCATTAATAGCTAGTGAAGATTCTCAGTCATCCAGGACATGGTGAATTCTAAAAAGTGCAATAAAAAAAACAAAGTATAGTATAATAGTATAATAAATAAAGACCAGTTGTTTTTGTCTTGAACTTTTTTTAATTTGTCATTAAAGGCACGTTTTCCTATTACATGATACAACAGCCAACAGCATGCCATACCCTATGGGGCCATCAGGAACTGCAGGTTTTTTTTTTCAGTCAGAATGAATGGAAACGGCCATATTTCAGTCAAATGGTTTATAAATATGGGGGGAAAAATCTATAAATATGTCACTTCGTCCTATAAGTTGCAAGGCATGTAAATTATGCAAAAAACTGCAACTTACAGGATGAAAAATACAGTAGTTATTATTTTTCTCCCTCTCTTTTTGAATTATGCATGTGTTCAGTGTTGAATTACTTTAACTAAACTGTTCTGTTTTCAAGTTTACAGTTTTTGTTTGCCATTAGAGATATGCTGTGTGTGGGAACAATTAAACTTTTTCTCTTGGGTTAGATTTAAATAACAAATAGGTCAGTGCTTTTATTGAGGCAAGAAGCAAATTGATGTACTGTATCCAGTAATTGTTATAAAACTACATTTACTACCAAAGCTTAGGAAGAAAATGACAGTAATCTTATCACTTTACAATTAGTTGCATGGAACTGAAATACAACAGGTTGCCGCTACGGTTACAGCTCGGTGCCGTGATGGTATTAAAAATATTTTGATGGTATTAAAAAGGTATTAAAAGGTATTAAATTCAACTCTAGAATTTCTGCATATACCCTGTTTTACAACGTCTTTCTTTTGCTCCTCCCCCTACACCCTCTCACACCTGCGCAGTAGGCTACTTACAACTTAACAATCTCCCCTCTTTCTTTAAAGAACACATAACAGGTTAGAACAACATTGGGTTGAACTTAACTTATATAAGGAACAGTGATTATTATTTTTAAATTAAGCTTTAAATTGCCATTTCCCTTCACTAAGGGCTCTCAACAGTCCAAGGGCAGATGCCTCTACTTTTGTTAAGCAGTTAGCAAGTTGGTCTTTGGTAGATGTCCATATGATTTCCCGAATTGTCCCAGAACCCATAAGTTCTGATGCTGCTGATCTCAAGCCGAAGTCTCTTTTCACTTACACATTTTGTAGATTTGACAGCATCAAGGAGGGAATGGTTGTCCGTTACACAGGTACAGTAATGGGTAGGATGTTGCCTGTGCCATCACCAACCATGAGCTCTGAATAGAGAGTAGTAAGAAAGACGGCACTATCAATCCCATCTGCTAGTGCTAAAGTGTCTCCGGCTAACGTGCTTCGTACCACTCTCCTAATCCGTCTGGATTGCCAGCATATGGGTGAAAATTTTCCATCTTCTCCCATCAGCATGACAAAATGCCCTCCTTGTGTCCCTCCATCTGATAAGTTTCCCATTGAGGAATCGCTGAACACCACTAGCTTGTGGTATTTGATGTCTCCTAAGCATTGGAATCTGAGGGTAACTTCCTCAGATTTAAGTTTTCTGATCAGTTTGTTTGCACAGTGTAATGTTTGAATTGTAGCATGTTTTGTGTTTGACGCCAAGATGGATATGTCACACATGATGTCAGGTCTGCTCTGTCTTGCTACCCACAGAATCTGTCCAATCTTGGATTTTAACATGTCCATTTCTGTGTTTGTTAGTGGAGCCTCCCGTTGTGATGATCTAATGGGATCCATAGGAATGGGCTGTAGGTTTTTGATGTATGCACGCTGTTGTACTTTAATTTCATTCTGCAGAGAATGAACTTCCATTCCAATGTAGTTGAAGCTGTTGTGTTCTTCTCGTCCAACTTTAAAAGCAGTTTTCAGTTGGGGGATAATGGTTGAAGAAAACCTGTCTGAACCACCCCATACAAAGTCATCTACATGACATGCAAGAACTCCTGTCACCTTACCGAAATCATCTTGCCAGTAGAAAACAGCTGGATCAACTTTTGACACAGTTCCTCCCAGCTTCTGCATGGTTTATTTCACCTTGTTGTACCAGAACAAGGAAGCATTTGCCAAACCATAAACGCATTTATTTAACTTCCATACGATTCCTTCGCTCTCTGCCTCTTGGGGTGGACGGAGATACACATCCCGTGTTAAATCTTTACCCTGCAAAAAAGGCTGCTTTAATGTCGATAGAGTTCAACTTCCATTTATTTTGGCATATATCAGCTATGACCATCTTTAGAGATTCAGAGGAACAAGTGGGTGAATCCTTAGGAAGTTCTTCAATGTTAATTTCTTCAAATCCTCTTGCAACCAGTCTAGCTTTGGGTACTATGTCTACTTGTGTTTTCTTGAGTGTGAACACCCACCTTGTTGATATGCATTTCTGACCTTCATCTTTTTCCTCCACAAATACATAGTTTCTTTTCCAGTTCTCAATTCAGTTTGTTTAGTGTGTGAGAAAATATCCTCGTTCACCACTAATATTTCATCTCTGTTGTCAGTATTGGTCTTGACATTTTCAACCACTTCGAGGTTGCTTACTTGTCCCATATCAACTGACCCTGTGGATCCAGCAGTTTCCTCTGGCTCAGTATATTCTAAGTTGTACCAGTTTTTGTATTTCCCACTGGCTTTTCCTGCCCGGCTTGTTATTTTACCAGTATATTTTTGACCTGTGTCTTTGTCTGTGTATTTAAATTCTTGTCCAGCTTTTAGTTTTATGCCTTCACTTACAGTTGTCGTGTGTGCCAGTGGGAGACCATCCTCTTGAGGTTGTACTGGATCACAGGAGGATTTGCCGTTTTCTGCAACACCAAGTGATTCATTGCTTGTTGGCGCCATCTCCTCCTCATGTTCACTTTCAAAATCATTTTTTTCCATCAAGTACCACCGCTGGTGTCTTTGAAAAGTGCTCATCCGTTTTAAATGAATTTTCGTTTTCACTTTCTTGTCTCATTCATTTTTCTCAGCTTAGACTGGTGTACTCTGACATACGTTCCACCATGCCTGACGAATATTACTACACCATCTTGTCCAATAACCACACCTGGTCCTTTCCACTCCTGACAGTCTGTACGTTTATAATAGACTTTGTCTCCTGTTTCATATTTGTCATCTGTGTGTCGCAGCTGTTTTCGGAGGGCTCTTCGTATCCTCTCAGAACATTCAGCCTCAGCGAATGCTTTTCTCATGCCATGCAATGTTGCGATGTGATGACCCATCCATAGCCTGGTTAAAACCACACCCTGTCCTTCACTTCGCTTCAGACTAGGGTCTGGGACCTCTCCATTTTAAAACGATTCTTGCTGGAGGCGTGGGCTCTGCTGAGGAACAAAACCATTGGATATTTTGAACAGGGAAAGCATTCTGCTCCCTCCCCTCAGAGCCACCCCCCGTGCTCTGGTGAACTTGACAACTGCTCCGCCTCCTGCAGCTCTTCTCTTGCTGCTGGCTGCCGCGCTGCAAATTATGTGTTTATATGTTAATAAAACGTTTTAATAAAATACAATAAAACCATGGATCGCTGGTCCAGCTCACCAGAAGACCAGAACATCTGATGGGACTCGGTCAGCAACGTAAAACCCGAGTTTAATTCTCGTGACAACCTCAGCCATTTCCTCCTTGTTCATTTCAGCGGAGGGAGAGAAGGAGGAGGGCGCGAGCGATCACTTGACTTTTGGCCCAAAAAACAAAAGAAAACTCCAGATAAGGGATTAAGAAGGGGAAATTAATAAATTTGTGTCACATATAAAACAGTTCTGCATCGCTTTGAATGAGAACATGCCGCTGCTCGCTGACTGCGCGCTGGCAGAGCCCTTTTATAGGGCTCTGCGCGCTGGGACAGGTGGGGGCGTGGGTTAGGGTCCAAAACTCCGTCCCTTCTGTTCTCTGATTGGTCCGAACAAAAATCTACCGGAGAAATCCTTGTGGATGGGAGAAGTCCCAGACTGTGCAGTGAAGGGAAATGAGAATTGAGCGGAGCTGTGCAGGAAGGCGAGGGCCAGGCTAACCATCAATGTACAGGTAGTCCCCGATTTACGAGCGCTCTGATCTACGAGGTTCCGGACTTACGAGCTGGCGAATTTTGGAAAAAACGCAAAAAATACTGAGTTTTCCTGTGTTTTTTCACCACAGTTCGTTAGCTAAACATGTGGACACACGTTTCCGATCATTTTTATGCACTCATAAGCAGTTTTTCGATGAAAAACGAGTGTTCGTAGTCGCGCTAGCAAAACCGTTCCAATTTACGAGCGAAATTCCGGACTTACGAGACACGTGGCGGCCGTTCCAAATTACGAGATTTCCGGTTTACGAGCGCCTCGTTGTAACGGAACTCGCTCGTAAATCGGGGACTACCTGTATTAACATCAGTTTCCAACGCTGGAGGTCTATCAATTAGAACTGAAGGCAGGTTTGGGTTTTGACCAAAAACAAGTTGATAGGAACTGTAGCCATGTGCATTGTGCATGCTGTTTTTAGCCATCAAAGCCCAGTCCAAGGCCAGTTTCCAGTCACATTTGTTGCCTCTTTACCTTGAGTAGCATTTCAGTAAGAATGATTGGGTCTTTCCAGTAGGCCGTTGCTCCATGGACTGGATCCAGCAGTGGTTTTAATCTCAATGTTAAAATGTTCAGCCATGTCTTTTGATCCGATCAAACTCCGTGTAAGCTTCGTATTGTCGATCCTTTTCTTCTTTTAAAAACACTGAATCCAGCTTGTTTAAAAGAACGCTCATTCCTGTATCGTTGTTGAGATGTTCCGCAGCGCTTTCTCTTGCTCTTCCTGATAGCGATAGGGTAACCGCTAGAGCCTGCTTCTTTTTGTCCAAGTCGGTAACAAGTCTCCAGATTTCAATCTCATTTTTCCAACTCTCGTAAGACGTCTTCTCGTCTAACGGTGGTGGAACTTTATAATTTCCAGCAGCGGCCATCCTCCGCTACCAATGTTAAATAAAGATTACACTCTCTGACGTTAGCATCCTCACTTTATTGTTACCCTCAATGGTTACTTTTACAACATCTTTCTTTTGCTCCTCCCCCTACACCCTCTCACCCCTGCGCAGTAGGCTACTTACAACTTAACAATTTCAATCTTGTGGCATATTATTTCCATAACCGTTCCAAATATTAAAAACAGACCGTTGAATACAGTCAAATAAATAAAATAAAAGGATGATCCATGTTTGCTATGTTTAAGTAGATTAATAAATAAAAATGCAGAAACTCTTTAAAGATTTTGACAAGCTGTAGGTTAGACACCTACATATCATTTCACTCAGTTATAAACCCTCCTAATTAGGGATGCACAATATTATCGCCATGGTATCGGCCGATATTAGCTATAAAGTTGAATATCGGACATCATCAATCCCATCAAAATAACGCAGATAGAAAAGGCCCTGTTTTGTATAAGGAGCTGTTTTTGTATGACAACCCAGTGATAAGGATGCCTGCAGCGCCAGCACAGCGTTGACATCACACGCACCGTTGAGTTTAGATTTGTGAAAATTTACACTGAATGTTGGTGTGTTAGAGAGAGTAAATAATGAATACCGGTAAATTTGACATTAAAAATAATCCAAGTTGAAGTGTTGCACCATTTTTGGCATCTGCATTTGGTAGCAAGACAAATTTAATTCAATTCAATTCAGTTTATTTCTATAGCACCAAGTCACAACAGAAGTAATCTCAGAACACTGAACAGAAACATTCATATATAAAAATAATAACTTAACATTATTTATGTGAGAGCAGATCGCTTTGAATGTAACTCCATCGCAGAACTCTCATCTTGAGCAAGCACAAAGGTGAAAGCACAAATTGACAAAGACCATGAAGAATAATGTAGTATTTTAACTCCACAGCAGAGAAAGCTATGTAGTCTCTGTAAGTAGGTCTAGGGGAAAAATCTCGGTATTTGTATCGGTTATCAGCCAAATAAGTTCTATTTCGTGTAGCTCCGCCCTTTAACCACGCCTATTGGGTGTGTCCCTGCGCTTCGCGCCAACATTGAAGACCTTTTAGTCCACGCCCACCTGCTGTGGGCCCCACCTATGTCCACTATAAGTTCAAGGTGGACTATAGTTCTGCTCCCGATTTTTCTTCAAACCAACGACGAAGAAAGATGTCTACACCTCCATTTAAATACTGCCCAGCATGCCACGGCAAGGGCTTCATCCTGTCCTCCGACCTGCACAAGATGTGCGAGATGTGCAATGGACCAGTGCACGCGCAGCAGGCGTTGGAGCCCCATTGCTCCTGCCTTGCCTGCCTCCGTCTGCCGGCGGAGGAGAGGCAGCGCCGAGTGGACCTCTTCACCCTCGGAGTCCAGGAGCAGCACCAGCCGGTGGAGGAAGCAGGTTGGCTAAATGACCTAGCCGAAATAGCCTGCGGCTCAGAGACAGCTAGTGGCGGCGGTCCTCCCTCCGTTGGAGGCTCGGAGCCAGCCTCGCCTTTTCTCCATCCCCAG